>CAUYPK010121897.1:0-11783 GCA_963574355.1 Loris lydekkerianus | reverse complement strand
TGGTTTGGTTATGGCAAGTTTCTTCAACATATGAATGCCATTAAAGTATTTAATTTCTCCATCATAAATGAAACTCAGTCTAGGTGGATACAGGATCTGGGGTTGAAAGTTATTTTGCTTTAGGAGATTAAAAGTCGATGATCAACCTCTTCTGGCTTGAAAAGTTTCATCAGAGAGAGTTGTAGTCATTCTAATATTCTTCCCTTTGTAGGTAATGGATTTCTTACATCTGGCTGCTTTCAGAATTTTATCCTTCATATTAACTTTAGTGAAGTTAATTGTGATATGCCTGGGGAATGTCTTATTCAAATTAAGTCATGCTGGGGTTCTGAAAGTGTCTGCTATCTGAATTTCAGAATCTCTTGGCATGTCTGAAAAATTCTCTTTCATAATTTCATGGAGAAGGGCCTCTGTGCCTTGCAAGACCACTTCATCACTTTCAGGGATTCCAATAAGGTGGAATTATTCCAGAGCTCTCTGAGAGAATGATCCATTTTTGCTCTTCATTTCTCTTCCTCTTTGAGAGTTTGGGAGCATTCAAAGGCTTTGTCTTCAATGTCAGAAATCCTTTCTTCTGCTTGCTGCACTCTGTTGCTGAGGGATTCTACTGTATTTTTCAGATCTTTGAGGGCTGCAAATTCTTGCTTCAGCATGTCAAAATATTTGGTGGTTTTGTCTTTAAATTCATTAAATTCTTGAGACAACTTTTGAATTTCTCCTCGAATTTCTAATTCCGTCTTTTGAATTGCTGCTCGAATTTCTAATTCCGTCTTTTGAATTACTCCTCGAATTTCTAATTTCAAATTTTCCTCCATTCTATTAATCTTGTTTGCAATCCAAATTCTGAATTCGATTTCTGACATCTCGGCTAGTTGTTTATGAATGGGATCTTCATTTACATCTGCCATATCTTTCCTTGGGGGGGTTGATCTATTCTGGTTATTCATGTTACCAGAGTTTTTCTGCTGATTCCACCCCATGATTATTTTACACCATTTGATTTTTCTCCTGGACCTTTGTCGAGGACCTGTACAGTGCTATGGCCTGAGAAAGTGGGGACCTGTTTGGTGTGGTGTGGCTAAGTGGTCCTGTCTTGTTTTTAGCTGGTCTCTGTCTGATCCTAGTGAATCAGTTACTCTGTGTTGAAGTCTCAGCTGTGGAGAAATACCAGTAATTAAGTCATCCCTTTCACCCCCCCCCCCCAGCCCAAAGCAACAACTGGAAAAAGAAAATCAAACCTTCCTCTAACTACACACCCATGGCACTACTTGAATAGTCCTTGGGCAATTGGCTCAGTTCAAATGGTCCAAATCAATTGTTTCAGTCAGCACCTGTCTCAGGTGGGAGAGTTTAAAAGGTCCCTGGCAACTGGATCATAGGGGACTGGTGACAACTCAGATATGACTTGCTCCGGTGCTCTGTGAAGTCAGGAGGCCCCACCCAGCAAATAGATTAGTCTGGGAAGGTTGATGCCTCCTTCCCCACCTTGCACCTCTGTCACACCCAGTCACTGATAGTCCCACAGGGCTGTGACCCAGTTGCCTCTAGTGAACAGATACTCCAGGGCTTTGTACCTGCCTGAATCACAAGGAAATCTATATCTGATTAGCCAGGCCGCTGCTCTCTGCCTCTATCCAACAGGGGGAGGTGAGGCCTGACAACCTCGGGCGCTTGATGGAGGCTGGGGGGGGGGGTGTTCACTCAGTTCCAGCCCTGCCCCTGATTGATGTTACTGATAGAAGAGAATAACTTTGTGGGAATATGTTTCTGTCCCTGCTAAATTCCCCTGAAGAAGAGAAGCTATTTTGATTTCCCAGAGACTGTGCCTCAGGCCGTGTCTTTGCTCCTGCAGGTTTGTATTCGGTTAGCTGTCAGTTCTAGCTTCCTGCCTTCTTTTGTCTATAGGCTGACGATCCCCTGAGGGCCGGGTGCATCTCAGGCTCAGTAAAACGGTCCTCTGGGTCAGCCCCACCCTGGGAATTTCCCGGCTCTGCATGTTCGTTTCTGGGAATTTCCCGGCTCTGCATGTTTGTTTTCTAGTCCCCGTGTTCCACCCAGGTCGGTACCACCTCAGGCAAACCCTTTATTCATGGGGGCTGCATTTCTGTCCCAGATCTTTTCTGCAGTGGTTGCCACCTGAAAAGATGCCCGGCCTCCTCTGGTTGCCTAGGGAGACAGGGGTGTGGCTTCAGAACATCCGGGAGTGAGCCTTATTGTTGCCAAAAACAGCTGCTTCTCTGTGCCTCAGGGCACTGCTGCTCCAGTGTCATTCCCCCTCAGCCAACCGTCCTCTCCTCAATCCCGAGCCACAGAATCAGCTGACCAGCTGCAGTCTAGGCCCTGTCCACACCCCTTGAGAAATCACCCAAGAATCTGGACTCCTGGGGGACAGGCCTCTAGACCTCAGAGTGAGAGTGGAGGGGAGTGCTGGGAGCTCAGAATTGCAGGTAGAGATTATATACAGTTTTATGCCTGGCAGGAGAACGCCATGGCACCCTAGTAGGGCAGGTAGGTCCAGTTTTTAGAGGATCTCTTTCATGGAGTGTAGTGGGAGGACCTTTGAACTTTGCTGGTTTGTCTGTGGGGCACTCTGAGCCATTCTCATGGGGGAGGGGACTCCCGTCCATGTGGTGATGGATTTTGTACCTTTTGTTTGTATCCTTGGGGTTGTAGCTTGCCTCCAGCGGGGTTGATGTGCGTTCTTCAGTCTTCCCTCTTGGTGCAGCTCTAATTCACCAGGTTACTTGCTAAATTTCTGTCCTTTAACTCTCCTTCTGGACGGGAGCCTCTGTGGAAAGCTGACTTTAGTCAGCCATCTTGTTTCCGCCCCCCCAGGATACCTTCGTGTTCTTCGGGCCATGCGGGAATCCCGAGTTGGGGATGGGGGAAGGGGACCTGAAGGCACTTATTGATGGAGGAGTACTCTCGGCAGTAGAGACTCCAGTGGCAAAGCTGGAGGTACTCAATTCTCCACCATCGGGACCACTGTCGTTGCCAACAGAGCCAATGCCTTGCATCTTTGCAGTCCTTGAAAATATGAAGAAATCACTCCTGTTGCCTCTGTATCCTATTTCTTTGCTTTGCATTTATTGCATGCTTTCTCCCACCAGGACCTGAGCTAGGTATCACAGAATACAGAGGTGCCTTAGATGGGGAAAGAAGTTCCAGATTTTTGAAGTTATGTTCTGAACAATTAACAAATTGTGAGATGGCTGTTAATGTCTCCATTTTCTAAATAGTTGAGGTTCAGCATGTGGGTGGGTGGCTTTCCTATAGTCACTAGCTGGGAAGCAGCACAGGTGTATATGGCCCCAGGGTGTGCAGCCTCCCTGCCAAGGCAGGTCAGTACCCAGAGTTAATACCATTACACCCAGACAGTATTTAGCAAGTGGTTGTGCCCTCACTGTTTTTATTTTTGTTAAAAAATGTATTTTGTTGGGTGATGCCTATGGCTCAATGGGTAGGGTGCTGGCCCCATATACTGAGGGTGGCAGGTTCAAACTTGAACCCAGCCAAACTGCAACAAAAAAACAGCCAGGAATTGTGGTGGGTGCCTATAGTCCCAGATACTTGGGAGGCTGAGGCAAGAGAATTGCCTGAACCCAGGAGTTGGAGTTGCTCTGAGTGGTGTGACACAATGGCACTCTACTGAGGGCAATAAAGTGAGACTCTGTCTCTCCCTAAAAAAAAAAAAAAAAAAAAATTAAAAAAAAATACACACACACACACATATATATATTTATGTATATATAAATATATATACATAAATATATATATATAAATATAAATATATATATAAATATATAAATATAAATATAAATATATATATATATATATATATATATATATATATATTTTTTTTTTTTTTTTTTTTTTTTTTTTATTGGCTTGGTACCATAACATCACAGTGGTTATGGCGCCAGCCACATAAACCAAGGCTGTCAGGTTTGGACCCGGTCCTGGCCCACTAAACAACAGTGACAACTGCAACAAAAAATAGCCTGGTGTTGTGAGTGGCGCCTATAGTCCCAGCTACTTGGGAGGTCTCACTTTATTGCCTGTCAACATAGTGAGACTGTGTCTCCACACACACACACACACAAAATTATGCATATGTATTTTATTGAACAAACAATAAATCATTTTCATTGATAGCAGAGGTAGCTTGATTTCCATATTTACATGAACCCACCTCCCACTGCCACCTTAAAAGCAGTAGCTTTGCCATTGCTTGGGCCCTCCTGGGCGATATCCCCCTCTTGTCCACCTGCCCCACTGCCCTGCCCTTCCAAGTGTGCCCTTCCTGTTGCCGCCACCTCCACTCCACATGCTCTGCATGCGAGACCTGCCACCCCCCTCCGCCCCCAGGTGCCCACTTACACAGGAGGGGTGTGACTGCACAGGCATAAACTCCTTTGTGGCAGTGTGAAGTGGCAGAGGAGCTTTGTCCTTG
Source organism: Loris lydekkerianus (assembly GCA_963574355.1). NCBI lineage: Eukaryota > Metazoa > Chordata > Mammalia > Primates > Lorisidae > Loris > Loris lydekkerianus. Next base: position 7,330 of record CAUYPK010121897.1, on the reverse strand, counting down.
AGCTAAAGAGTCTAAAAATCAAGAGTTTGAAGATAATAGAATGAGCATGGGAAGAAATCTTTTCTTTTGGGGCCATAATTAGAAAAAAATAGAAAAAATGTAAAAGCTAACAAATGTATACAGTATTCCCTCACCACTTCGCGCTTCATGTTTTGCGGCTTCAGTGCTTCGCGGGTTTTTCCAAAATATTCATCAAAAAATAAAAATGAAAAAATACAACCATGTTTGCAGCCACATTGCGGAAAGGAGCATTGTTTCATGTTGATGCGTGAGAGAGAAGGATCCCTGCATGTCAAACAAAGAGATGAGTTGACTCAGAGTACATACCTCGGGCTCTCATAAAGGTGCGTGATTGGTTTCCGGTGCGACATGGACCAATGAGAATATGAGTGGATTTATCCCTGTGAGTTGATTGCGCATTTTCTCTTGTTGTATCTCTCCAGTCTTGTCCATGATGTTGACTGTCTCACATACTGTATTTTAGTGTTGTGTTGGCGATAACTTGTTTTGTTTAAGCGATAACTTTTTTTATTAATTAAGCCCTTATAATGCCGCCTAAGTGCTTTGCCCCTGTGAAAGCTTCCTCGGGGCATACACGAAAATTCCTAGGGGCAAATCCTACTTCGCGGTTTTTCAGCTTTCGCGGAAGGTTCTGGTCCCCATTAACCTTGAAAAACGAGGGATCACTGTACTTAGACTTGAAAAGGAGACTCTTTGGTCCAAAGTGTGTCCAGTATCTTCATAGGAGAGAAGCAGATGAGAGACCTCAGGGCAAGCTAGAAAGTATTTTTAATTTTTCCACTTTGGGAGTTGGTATGTGAAAAGAATATACATTCCCTTGACGAGTGTAGTGGCTTATACCTGTAATCCTAGCAGTTTGGGAGGCTGAGGTGGGTAGATTGCCTGAGCTCAGGAGTTTGAGACCAGCCCTAGCTTCAGCCAGACCCCATCTCTAAAAACAACAACAACAACAACAAAAAAAAAAAACTTAGCTGGGCATTGTGGCAGGTGCCTATAGTCCCATCTACTTGGGAGGCTGAGGCAAGAGGATCCCTTGAGCTCAAGAATTTGAGGTTGCTGTGAGCTATGATACTACAGCACTCTACTGGGGGTCACAAAATGAGACTGTTCCCCCCCACAAAAGAAGATAACAGCACACATTTCCTTCAGATACATATGGACCATTTATTAGCATTGGCTAAATACAGGCTCCAAATGTCTAGTCATTCCAACATCAAACAAGCCTAAAAATCAGTAACATACAAACCATCAGTAACAAACTCTCATATCCGTAACATATAAACCCACAGGAAAGTTGGAAACCAGAAATCAAATTCCACTACCATTCATACTTCCTGGCACACACAATAACACATTTCTATTTAAGAGCTAGAGAAGAAAGTACAATTTAGAGTTGAAAAGAAAAAAAACCCCCACTACATTCTAAAACCTATGGATTATACTTAAAAGAATATTTGTAGACTGAAACTCACTAATTAGAAAATAAGAAAAATCGAAAACTGACTGACCTAAATTGTCAATTGAACAATCTAGAATCATACTGTCCAATACGGTGGGCTGTTTGCCACCTGTAGCTATTTAAGTTAAAATTATTTAAAATGGAATAAAATTAAAAATCCAGTTCCTTAGACTGCCAACCACACTTCAAAGGTTCAATAGTCATATGTGGCAAGGGGAAGATACAGAACATTTCCATACAGCTGAAAGTTCTAGAATTTTCTAGAATTCTGGAATTTTTTTAAAGTTCAAGTGTTGCCAGAAGACAAGGCCCAATGGAGAGAAGGAACACCCAAACACCGTGTTTAAAAGAGGAAGGGCTTTATTTCATCAGTGGAGCGGAGGCACAGAAGAATTCAAAATAGCCACATTCCTCCACAGGCTCAGTCTTCTCCTTTTTATCTCCAGTCAAAAAGTTCTGGCACATGGTACCTTTCTCACTGGTCAGTTTGAATCAAGATAGAGAAGCTGGCTCCAGCTTTTCCAGAACCACACTCTTACAGAAGTGAAAGGAAGCATTAGTTTCCAGGTCCCAGGAAGTTAGGCTTCTACAAATTCCTAAGAGCTGAATCACCACAGGGGACCTCGCAGGTGTATCCTTGGGGTCTCCTCGAGAAGACCTCTGTTCTCTTAGACCTTACTTTTTCTGGGTATTCTCTCTCACTAGAAAGTTTTGGAATTTTTTCTGGTCTAGAAAAAAAAGATAAAGAACAAAAGGAGAGGAAAGTAACAGATAAAAGTAGAATTAAGCATTAAAAAGTACACTTGATTAATAAACTCAAAATCTAGAGCTTTAGAAGACCTCCAAATAGAAAAAACTTCAGGAAACTCTTTATCAATAAAAAAAGAACAAAGGCAGGATAAACCAAAGGAATGGAAAGGGAGACACATATAAAAATATAGAAGAGATTTAAATATTAGAATACTATTAGTAATTTTATGCCAATAGATTTGAAATGATAGGCGTAGTGGGCCTAGGCTAAGAAAGGTGTCAGGTCTCAGCTACAATGGATAAATACCAGTTAACTCCTAGCAAATTTCCGGACTCAAGCTTTCAAATGAAATGAAACAAGTCTAGTTCACTCCCAAGATAAATGAGGAAGTACTAATTGATTTCTTGCTTCTAGTTCATTCCCAGGTTCTTGCTTGGCTAACTCCATGGGAAACAGACTGGGAGGTACCAATTGTTCCTGGATTGACTTTTAAGCAATACCAGGTGGGGAGAATACTGAACTAAGATGTATAGGAGAAAAGTACTGAAACTAAGATGTATAAGGGGAAAATATTAAAACAAAGATGTATGACATATGGCTAACTAACCACAAAATTCTGCTTCTGTACAATACTTGCTTGCCACCCCACCTGAATGTACATGGACTGCCTGTGTGCCAACCAGGATGCAGACCAAACCTTAAAAACCCGACCCCCTCAACAGACTAGGGCGCCGGCCCCATACGCTGGAGGTGGCGGGTTCAAACCCAGCCCCAGCCAAAAAAAAACTGCAAAAAACAAAAACAAAAAATACCCTGACCCCTTAAGCACTCAGGGCTGCTCTCAGAAACCCCATGTTGGGACACTGAGGTAGTCATAGTCCGGCTCTTCAATAAAAGGACTCTACTGTAAATTTGGCTTGTTTGACGGTGTGGTCTTTGTGGAATTCCTGGGCACAACAGAAAAACTAGATAAAAAATTGTTTTTGAGGCAGAGTTTCACTTTGTCTCCCTCGGTAGAGTGCCCCTAGGAGTTTGAGGTTGTTGTGGCGTCATAGCTCACAGCACCCTCAAACTCTTGGGCTCAAGAGATTCTCTTGCCTCAGCCTCTGGAGTAGCTGGGACTATAGGCACCCACCACAATGCCCAGCTATTTTTAGAGATGGGATCTTGCTCTGGCTCCAACTGGTCTCAAACCCATGAACTCAGGCAATCCACCCACCTAGACCTCCCAGAGTGCTAGGATTACAGGCGGGAGCCACAGCCTTTGCCCTCCCCCCCACAAATTTTTAACACAACTTGGCAAATTGACTTTAAAATTAACTTGAAAAGAGGCTGGGTATGGTGGCTCACATCCATAATCCTAGTACCCTGGGAGACTCAGTTGGGTGGATCACCTGAGCTCATGAGTTTGAGACCAGTCTGAGCCAGAGAAAGATCTTATCTCTAAAAACAGCCAGGTTTTGTAGTGGACACCTGTAGTCCCAGCTACTTGGGGGGCTGAGGCAAGAGAATCACTTGAACCCAAGAGTTTGAGGTTGCTGTGAGCTATGACGTCATAGCACTCTATCAAGGGGGACAAAGTAAGACTCTGTCTAAAAAAAAAAAAAAGCCTGAAAAGGTCAAGCATAGTGACTCATGCCTGTGATCCTAGCACTCTGGGAGACTGAGGCAGGTGGATTGCTTGAGTTCAGGGGTTCAAGACCAGCCTGAGCTAGAGTGAGATTGCTTTTCTTTCTTTTTTCTTTTGAGAAAGAGTCTCACTTGTTGTCCTCAGTATAGGGCCCTGGCGTCATAGCTCACAGCAACCTCAAACTCTTGGGCTCAAGCAATTCTCTTGCCTTAGACCCCAGAATAGCGGGGACTATAGGTACCAGGCACAACCCAGCTATTTTTAGAGACGGGGTCTTGCTCTGGCTCAGGCTGGTCTCAAACTGTGAGCTCAGGCAATCCACCCATCAAAGTCTCCCAAGTGCTGGGATTACAGGTGTGAGCTACTTGCCTGGCCCAGACTTCTTTTCTAAAAAATAGCCAGGTGTTGTGGTGGGCACCTGTATTCTCAGCTACTCAAGAGGCTGAGGCAAGAGAATTGCTTGAACCCAGGAGTTTAAGGCTGATGTGAGTTAGCCTGATGCTATAGCACACTGGCCTGGGCAACAGAGTGAGACTCTGTCTCAAAAAAAAGGCCTGGTGTGGTGGCTCATGCCTGTAATCCAAGCACTCTGGGAGGCTGAGGCAGGTGGATTACGTGAGCTTGAGTTCGACACTAGCCTGAACAAAATTGAGACCCCCCTATCTCTAGTAAAAATAGAAAAACTGAGGCAAGAGGATTGCTTGAGCCTGAGTTGGAGGTTGTTGTGCGCTATGACGCCATGGCACTCTACCCAGGGTGACAGCTTGAGACTGTCTCAAAAAAAAAAAAAAAAGAGAATATTAGCTTTTTTCTGTAATTCCATAATCTTTCTTTCTCCTCTAAGGTATAAAAATAGAAGATTAGAATTTTTTTTTTTTTTTTTTGAGACAGTCTTAGTATGTTGCCCTCGGTAGAGTGCTGTGGTGTCACAGCTCACAGCAACCTCAAACGCTTGGGCTTGAGCAATTCTCTTGCCTCAGCCTCCCAAGTAGCTGGGACTACAGGTGCCTGCTACAACGCCTATTTTTTGTCGCAGTTGTCATTGTTATTGGTGGCCCAGGCCAGGTTCGAACCTGCCACCTTGGTGTATGTGGCTGGCGCCGTAACCACTGTGCTACGGGCGCCAAGCGAGAAGATTAGAAATTCAGAGATTTACTGAAGTTAATTCATAGATTTTTTTCTGTTTACACTCTTTCTTCATGGGGTACAAGACAGAGTTTCATGTCCAGGCCAAGCAAAGGGACTCCAAGAGAATGGCTTGTGGAATTTGAGGTACTTACATATCTCAGCATGTTCAATCCACTATAACAAAATACCCAAGACTGGGTTGTTTATAAACAATAGAAATTTATTGATTACAGTTCTAGAAGCTGGAAATTCCAGGATCAGGGCACTGGCAGGGCAGTTTCAGTGTATGTTGAGATCTTCCCTATGCTTTCGAGATGGCGCCATATCGTGCACTGTCACACAGAGGGAGAGACTGAAGAATGAACGCACTCCCTCCATCTCTAAGGTGCTAATCCATTCTTGAGGTCAGAGCTTTCCTGCCTAATCACCTTCTAAAGGGCCCCATCCCTTAATACTGTTGCATAAAATATATGTAGATAGTAAACTATTTTATCATTTACTACCATGAAATATATACAAAGCTATTATAAAAGGTTAAAATTTCTCAAAAGCTATATACACATAGACCATATGTGGCACCATTGATGGCTGAGAGAAATGTAAGCAAACATAAAGATGCAGTATTAAGCTGTAATGCATAGGGCCAGACACAATAATAAGAGGGACTTTACCTAACAAACGAAGTCAGTGTAACCCGGTTCTCTGTACTCTCAATGAATCGCCAACCATATAAAAAACAAGAGGGCTTAGAGCCCGTAGCACAGTGGTTACAGGGCCAGCCACATGCATCGAGGTTAGCAGGTTCGAGCCCTGCTCGGGGCCAGCTAAACAACGACAACTGCAACAACAACAACAACAAAAATAACCAGGCATTGTGGTGGGCACCTGTAGTCCCAGCTACTTGGGAGGCTGAGGCAAGAGAATCACTTAAGCCCAAGAGTTGAAGGTTGCTGTGATGTCACAGCACTTTATTGAGGGTGACTAGTGAGACTCTGTCTCAAAAAAAAGCAAGAGGGACTTTACCTAACAACCCCAATCAGTGTAACCTAATTCTTTGTATCCTCAATGAATCACAAATAATAAAAAGAAGTTATAACGCATAAAATTAACTGTAGCACATCCTGTATTGCTGTAACAACTCCGTAGCCATCTCCTGTTGCTATTGCAGTGAGCTCAAGTGTTGGGAGTTTCTGCTAAAACGCCACATGGTACTAATCGTCTCTGTGTGAGCAGCTGTCCTTGTCCCTTCAGCAAATTAGATATCGCAGTAAAAAGTGGTCCTGGAGGTTCTCTCATATTTCCATTGTCTTTAATGCAGTATGGTAAACTTTGAATAACATCATGGGTCCCTGTGAAGTCCCGCTAGTGATGCTGGAAATGCTCCCAAGAAGCAAAGTCATGACATTACAAGAAAAAGTCAATTTCCTTGATATACATCACAGACTGAGGCTGAAGGCTGCACCTTTTCAGATGAACTATTTTTTTTTTTTTTTTTGAGACAGAGTCTCACTATGTTGCCCTGGGTAGAGAGCTGTGGCATCACAGCTCACAGCAACCTCAAATGCTTTGAGCTTAAGCGATTCTCTTGCCTTAGCCCCTGAGTAGCTGGGACAACAGGTGCCTGCCACAACGCTCGGCCATTTTTTGGTTGTAGTTGTCATTGTTGTTTGGCAGGCCTGGGCTGGATTCGAGCCCACCAGCTCCAGTGTATGTGGCTGGTGCCTTAGCCGCTGAGCTACAGGCTCTGAGACTCAGATGAACTATTCATTTTGTAAACAGACAGTGTAAATTTACAGCATTGATAGATACTGACCAGTACTATATGATAAATACCATACAGCAAAATGGAGTTTCTCTTTTTTATGATTTTCTTTTCTTTTCTTTTTTTTGTTTTTAGAGATAGAGTGTCAGTTTATCACCTTCGGCAGAGGGCTGTGGCGTCACAGCTTGTAGCAACCTCTAGCTCTTGGGCTTAGGCGATTCTCCTGCCTCAACGTCCCAAGTAGCTGGGTCTACGGGTGCCCACTACAATGCCCAGCTCTTTTTTCGTTGCAGTTTGGCCGGGGCCAGGTTTGAACCCGCCACCCTTGGTATATGGGCCGGCGCCCTACCCACTGAACCACAGGCACCACCCATATGATTTCCTTTTTTCTATTTTACTTAATTGTAAGGGTACAGTATACAAAACATACAAATTTTTTTTTTTTTTTTTTTCTTTTTCTTTTTATTTTTTGAATTTATTTATTTTTTTATTGTGGAGAAGGTTCAGGGAAAGAAGGCGGGGGAAGAGGTGAGTGACAGGGTCGGGCCAGTGGCATGGTACCACATTGGCTGTATCTAG
>CAUYPK010121896.1:0-46284 GCA_963574355.1 Loris lydekkerianus | reverse complement strand
TCAAATCTTCCTTCAACTTCTCATCTACTAATGCTTTCTGGTTTTCTTATCCTGTGTCATCAGGTCGAAAGCTTGTGTGAAAAAGAAATGAAGATTCCGGCGGGGGGCCGCCCCCCCCCCCCCCGCCGCGGGAAAAAAACGCCTCTCCCTGAAGCAGCCCCAGGGCCCCCAGCCTGCCCTCACCTGAGGAAATGGGGGAGCAGAACTTGTCGCTGCTTCTCCGGCGGGCAGGGCCCCCACTGTGTAGGGAGGCAGAGCTGAGACCGGGAGGCCGTAGAGGGGTGACAGGGGCAGCGGCCGAGGTTGGGGGGTGCACGAGGCCATCTGGGAAAGAGTCTGCTGCAGAGACTGTCACCTTAGAGAATGAAGAAGAGCCAGGAACTGGGTTCAGCTGTGAGTAACAGGGAAGGTGCTGAGACCAGCACCCAAGGGTGGGGGTCCTGGGCGTTGGGGCTTGTGGAGGGGCTCAGGGAGGGAGGCAGGGAGGGAAGTGTCACTCACTGGCTGGCTGAAGGGCTTGGGCTCGGAGGGCCGCATGTGCAGGTGGGCCATCATGGCCTGCAGCCGCTCACTCTCCTTGGCGAGCTGTGAGAATGTAGAGGCGAGGGGTGAGCAGGAGGCCGGCCTGTGGAAGCAGTGGGCTCCTCTTCCTTCCCCACATCCAACCTCTCCTCCACCAGATGTCATAGAAAGCTCTTGTTCCCACCCTGACTGGCCTCCACACCTCAGCATCCCAGCTCCTTCTGTCTCCTGTTCCCGAAGGGCCTCAGCAATCCACTATTCCTCTGGCCCCTCCATGCTCTCAAGGCCAGGGTCCAGGCTGCCAGCTCAATGAAGCCCTTCTCCTTCTCCTCTGGACCAATGTCAGAGCCCTCATAAGTCCCAGGCTCCAAATCCTCACTGCCTCTACACATGTGTGACCTCCTTCCCAACAGCACATGCCTGTCCTCCCCACAGAGGGCAGAGGCCATGGTTGAATGACATTGACACCCATGCCTAGTGCAGTAGCACTTGTGTGTGAGGGCCTCCCATGTTGAATGGAGACGTAGGAATAGATGAATGACTCATTTGCCCCATTCATAAATTCAATAGGTCCTTCATGACTACCCTCTCATGGCAGGGTGCTCTGCTAAGAGCCAGGACATGGGCAAATATTGATTGACTGACTGAAAGACTATCCCGAGTAGCTTCCTGAGTACTCTGTGCTACAAAGTGTAGACTGGAGAGCCAGGCTGCCTCAGTTCTAATCCCAGTTCTGCCGCTCATGCACTGAGTGACCACAGATAAATTACTTCAGCTCTCTGTGCCCCCATTTCCTCCATCTGTAAAATGAAGACAATAATAGTACCTGCCACATAAGGTTGATAGGACTCCTTGAGCTAAATAAAGTATTTAGTACAACACAAAGTAAGCATTGGACATGTTCGCTGTTAACGTCATTTTTGTTATTTCTATGTAGCGTGAATCTCTTCTGGATTTCCAGAAGAGACAACCCAACCTTGGTTTACCCCACAGAAACCAGCTGTCCTTACCTCAAAACCATAGTAATTAGGACCTAGAAAGCATAAGATGGTGGCTTTGACCATAGGACCCCACCCCAGAGCCTTCCGAGAGAGTCAGTGCTGTGGGCAGGCAGGGGCTGAGTCTGCTGTGTCCCTCCCTCGTGTCCTCCAGGCCCCACCTGGATCTCCAGCTGTTGCACCACCTGCATCTGCACCCGGCACTGGGCTGTGCTCCGGTCATCCAGGGCATGCTCTGTGTTGAGGTGCCTTCACGGAGAGGGGAGGAGAGAAAGGTGGCTGGGGTTTTCCTGCTGTCCCCACCCTCCCAGTCCCATCCTCTAATCCCACCCTTGCCTTGCCCTCGGCCTGAAGAGCAGACAGACCAAGACATACAAAGAAGAGAAAGAGGTGACAAAACTGGGCAATAAAGGAAGGCTTCTCCCTTCTCATCAGCCTCCTTTGATGTCTTTGCTAAAATCCCAGCTACAGAGAGATCTAATTGCAAATGAACTAATTAAGTAAACCTCTGACGAAGCGTGAAAACAATTTGTTTGACCCTGATGCTGCAAGGGTCTGGGAGACAGTGGAGTTAATCAGTCAGTGACAGAGCCTGGCACGGCTGTGGCAGCTGGCCGCCTGCTGCCAGCCGGCTGTCTGCCTCCCGCCCTGCCTGTCCTCAGGCCCTCAGCCCATCGGCCATCACTCTCTAGAGCTACCTCTGGAGGGGAGCTGGAGAGGGGGAGAAATGCTTACATCCGTCCTCTCCTCCTCCTCCCCAGCTATTCTGGGGATGAGGTGGGGAGGCTGTAGACCCAAGGATACAGGCAGGGTGGGGTGGGTGATGAGGGGTAAAGCTTCCGGAAGGGCCCTGTGGAAAAGGCTGCTAGGAGAGGGGCTCGGATGACACCTACTTGATAAACTGTCCCAGGTCTTCACACAGGGTCTCACAGCCTGGCCACTTGCACTCTCCGTGTCCGTACAAGGGGTGGGATCCAGGAGTCTCCTCGTGGGAGGAGCTGGAAGGGTAGGAGGGAGGTGGTGGTCAGAGGCACTCAAGACCCCAGCAACCCAGGGCTCAGCTCTGCAAAGCTGATGAGGTTTCTGCCCCTAATTCAGGGTTCCCAGAGGCCAGGAGCAACTGCGTATGTCTAGGAGAGGGGTAGACTTTCGGGTCCTGAGCTCCAGCCACTCCCGCTCAGTCCCCACCACAGGTGCTATCCCTCCAGGTTCGGTCTGCCCTCAGGCAGGGATCTGGTGTCCCTCCCAGCCTGGGCCCCCGTACCTGTCTCTCCGAGATGTGAGCACAGTGGGCTGTCCGTTGGGCAGGGTATGGTGGGAGAGGGGGGGTGAGACCTTGGGTGGAGCGGCAAACGAGGTAGCGGTGGCAGCTGTGCCAGTGAGGTCCAGCCCCTCCTGCTTGACGCTGTCCTCGGCAGGCTGCCCGGGGGTACCTTCACCCTTCCACAGCTGGGGCAGGTCCGTTGGGCACACAGCTGCTGCGGGAGAGAGTGGGAAGGCTGGCAGGGCCCCAGGAACACATCCGGCCTTCCACCTCACCCCGGGAGCAAGGGCTGCCAGCTCTTGGGTACAGGGAGGGCTGCCAGCCTGGGTCTGGCAGGGGAGGGGCAGCGCCGATGCTCACCTTGCGGGAGGGTCTGCAGGGGCCCGGAAGCTTGGGTGGGCTGCAGGCTGACCAGCCCCTGCCTCTGCAGGTTGAGCAGATGCTGCTGCTGCAACTGTTGCATTTGCAGGAGCTGCTGCTGGAAGGCCAGCTGCTTGTTCCCCAGAGTCTGGTGGGGGGCCCGAGGGGGCGGGCAGAGAGGGGCGCCATCAGCCTCAGGCGTGCCATCTGGCCCCCACCCTGCGGCCACCCCCTCCCAGGGCCTTTCAGCCCCAGGAGCAGTCGTGGTGGCGTCTGCAGCTGCAGCGTCTCTGCTCCCAGCCCAGCTTCCATAGGGCTGCATGCCTCCTCGCAATAAACACACGCATGCACGTACGCACGCGCGCAAACACACACGGCCAGACTCAAGCACGCAGCACGACGCCCTCCCTCCTCCTGCCTGCCTCCTTCCCGCACCGCAGCTGTGTGCACCCGGGGGGCTCATCACAATGATCGATGAGCCTGTCAGATTCTGGGGCCACTCCTGCCTGAAGGGTATCCTTCCCACACGCCAGGGTTGCCCCCCTTGTGCTCTGGGGAGGGAGTTTTCTTCCCCAGCTCATCCCCTCTCTTGTTTTTTAGATAAAGAGAATCAAGGAATCTGATGGGCTCTCTGGGACCCAGGCTCAGGGCACAGTCACATCATCGCTGCCCAGGCGCCCTGCACTTGCCAGCTCACTCACTGTCTCCCTCCCCCATTCAGTCCTTCACACAGGCACTGACAAGTCAGGCTGTCAGCAAGTCTTTTCTGAACCCGGAGAGCCAAGCCTATCTCTGGGGTTTGGGAGGCAGGGACTTCTCTGCTTGCCTGCCCCAGGGGTAGGGTGTGGGGCTGGCTATTCAGTAAGCCGACCAGAGGATAAGCCCAGCCTAGACACCTGCAGGCAGATAATACACCAATTACAAGCCTGGTTGAAACAGGCTGTGGGGGCTGGAGAACGCCTGGGCTTCATTCAGGGCAGCCTTCTGGGAAGAGGTGACTTAGAACTCAGGGTTGTAGTTTGGGCAGCAGGAGGGGGGGCCTATGAATGGGGTATGGGGAGGGCCCCTCCAGGGTATGGTACAAAAGCTCACATGGGGCAGGGGGCACAGGCTAGGGAGCTCTGGAAAGAACCTCATAGGTAAGGTGGTGGAGGGGGTGGAGTGAGACATTGTAAGATGGGACACAGTTGGGGCATCTGAGGTAGGGGAGGCAGTTTACTGAGGGACTAAAAATGTCTCAGGGTAAGGCTTGGAGGGCTGAATGCTGGGTCACTAAGGGACAAGTATGCAGAAAGAGGGCATGACCATAAGGTAATTGGACATGAGTATGGATCACCATACATCATATACCAATGACAGTGCCCACACACACGTGTCCCCCGTACACACACACACACACACACACACACACACGCACGCACACACACGCACGCACAGAGACAACACAAGGTGAGGAGAGAAAGAATGAATGAGGAGCCATCCCATCCTCACACTGCTTCTGGATCTCTTCTCCCAACTTTTTGCTGTAATAGTGACTCCCTCCTGACCACTTCTGGATTCCCAGCCTCTGGCTAGGATGGGGCTGAGGCTGGGTGATGGGCTCCAGTGAAGCAGCCACTACCTGGGGGGGCTGTGGGACCCTCTCACCTCTTTGGGTTGCTGTTTGCCAGCCTGCTGCTGGGTGAGGAGCTGTAGGTGAAGCTGCTCTTGCTGTTTCTTGTAGTATTCCTGCAGCTGGAGGGAGAAGGCAGGGGTGGGAGTGGTTACTACCCAGCAGGGGATTGTGGATTCCCAGAACAACCCCAGCCCTCTCCCTGTGGGCTCCTGAGGGCAGGAGAGGGGAGTTTCATTGAAACATGGCCTGGTAGGGAGACATTGGTTTTCTCTCCCCAGTCAGCTCTGAGGGTCCCTGAGCAGGACTGGATGCAGAAGGAGGGAGAAGGGCGGAGGAGGCTTGTACCACAGCTCAACACCCCTGCTCTTGGTGGATTTCCTGAGTAGGCCGTGGGAACAAGATGCCAGGGTGTTCCAGTACTTGGCCCTTCCTTGGAGTTCAGCAGGCAGAAGTGGGGCAGGCAGCAGCGAAGGCACCCTAGGAGGGCTGTGGGGGCAGGACTGCTAGGGGAGAGGTCTGACCTTTGACCCCTGCCAGTTGCCCTGGAGGAATGCAGATCAGTCTAACCAGAGTTCCAGTTTCTCCTGGCTTTGGCCCTCAGCTATGGGGATAAAGAGCCCAGAGAGGGAGGCCAGGCAGAGGAGGGACTCACTGCCCCAGCCTAGACTCACCTGCTGGAGCATGAGGGCTTGCTGCTGCTGGAGCAGGGCCTGCAGCTGTGGGGGTGACAGAATCTGCTGCATCTGCTGGGGGGTGAGCATTTGCGGTGACATCATGGCCACTGACACGGGCACCTGCAGGATTCAGCCATTAGCCCGGTCACTTTGATCTCATGGAAAGGCAGCACCCAGGGCCCCACCATAGAATGGCACAGTGGCTCTGACTGAGATAGCCTGGGTTCAAATTCAGGGTCTGGCACTTCCTGTGTCTCTTTAGAAAAGTGACTTACTTCCCTGCTCTGTTTTTCTTGTCTCTGAAATGAAAATAGTAATAGTGCCTACCTCTTATGGTTCCCATGAGGATTGGTAAGTTAATACTTAAGATAGAGCCTGGCACACAGCAAGTGCTTTTAAGGGTTCGCTATTACAGCAGGATGCACAGGACTGATCAGCAGAACCCATGCTGGAGGGTTTTACTCCTTAATCTTGCTCAGTCTACTCTAAGACCACTGCCTGAAAGATGCACCTCACTGGGAGGGCAGTCTACAGCCATTGGAAAGACTTAAAAGTGGCCCATCTGGCACGGGGACTTGGATTTTTGCCCCCATCACACAAACATCACATTCTGCAGTAGACCTGTCTAAATGCCACACTCAATGGCTCAGAGCTGGAGCCCAGGGAGTGTGTGTGGGTATGTGTACATAATTTTGTCTAAGGTGAAGTGGAAACAACAGCCAGCAGGGAGTTATGTGAGCAGGCTTCTACTCTTCTTCCCTCTGTACTGAACTTGCCATGGGACCTTGAGGCAAGCCATCTGCCCTCTGTGGGCTGTCAGTTTCCTTAAACAGAAAACACAGGGATTGGACTATAAGAGATGATGCCTCCTAGGTGGAATATTCGAGATTCCCAAAGTAGAGCAGCTTTCTTTCTTCTGCTCTGGCTTAGGCCTCTATAGGAGGCCCAACGAATCCAGCTACAGGAAAAGGTTCAAGGAAAAGCAATGACATCATTCTTTTCCCAGCCCCCTCCCCTGAAACCCCCAGGCTTGTACAGTCATGGGCAGGCAGGTCTAGGCTACTATGTTGTCTTGTTGCCCTACTTTAGCAGGACAGTGCCCTGTTGGGGTTATCTGCCACACACCATTCTGTGAGCCTCACATATACAGGACTCTTAATCTCTTCTCTCCCTCCCAAGTCCTGGCAGAGTGCCCGGCACACAGTAGGTTGTCACTAAGTGTTTTTTTACCCTGAATTGAAATGCCTTCTCCAGCAAATCAGAGGACCCTCTGCTGGCTCTGGGACAGGTAGGGAGGGGTACAGACCCAGCCCAATCAGGGAGGAGTATACAGGGACTTGTCCTAGTGGTGACAGGTTAGGTTCCCAGGGGATCCTCCCCCAGCCTCAGCCCTACCTGTGGGTCAGGGGAGAAGGAGCTGGCTTTCTTCCCAATACCTACTACGGGCAGAACTCAGCCTTGAACCACTCCATAAGCCATGAATTAGGAAATCCCCAGGTAGAGGAGCAACCAGGGAGGGACAGTGAATCCAAGGATGTCAGGGAACCCCACTCTTCCATCCCAATTCTTTCTCACCCATAACTAGAGCAGGGTACCATCTTGGGCCTTATGCCTTTATCCCAGGCTGTCTCTGTCCAAATGGGCCAGAAAGGCATAACACCTATCTTTTTAGTAATGGGTATACCCAGAGAATGAAGGCACCCAGTGACCTCTGATCCAGTGGGCGGTGTGCCACATTAGCCCTTGGGAGTGGTTTTGTTTCTTCTTTCCCCATTTCTACCAATGAGATCAGAGAGGTCTAGTGGCCTTAAGTGGCAGGGCAGAGATTCAAGCCCAGATGTGTGTACTCCATGGTTCCCAGTGATTCCAGGTCCCACACTGCCTGCCCCACACCTACAGCCCATGTTGAGATGGGTCAGGGAGAGCATGTGGAAATGGGACCTTCAGGGGGCTGAGGTATCCAAGGGACCAATAAGGCTGAGATTACAAAGGCCAACTTCCTTCTCTACAGTTGTATCCTAGAAGTAGTCTCCAGAAAGCCAAGCTACAGGAGTGTACAGTCCTTGCTTTCTGAGGGGGCCTGGAATTGGGGACAGACAATGGTACAGATCCGAGCCCCCTTTGCAGAGCCAGCCCCTGTGTCTGAGCAGTTAGAACTTGTTATCCAAAGGCCAAGGATACAACCTTGGGCTAGGCATACCTGGCACAGAGCAGGTACCAGGACTGTCCTTCCTTTCCAAGGCAGTGCTCAACAAGGAGAGGCATCGTGGTGGCGATGGTGGTGGTGGTGAGCTCAGAGCCCTAGATTTCTAAATCAGGTGACCCCAGCTCTTGTCCCTACTCTTTGAAATTACTAAGCCTCACTTTGTGACAGGGATCTGGAGCACCTGCCTTCCCCGCTTCACAAGATGGTATAGGAGGATGTTGCTGACTACTTATTACAGGCCAGGCACTTGGCTAAGCTTTTATGCGTAGTGTCTCACTGCATCTTCATAGCAACCCTGTGAGATGGTACCATCTTCATCCCTATTTCACAGATGAGATGAGAAAACCGAGGCTGAGAGAAGTTAAATAACCCTCTCTGCCATGAAAGGACAAGGGAGAAATGGTGAAAGTAATTTATATGCCATTAAATTCTGTGTAAGCGTAAAGAAAATCACTTTTTAAAACATTCTGGATTTCCCCTTTCCCCTCTTCCCTGTGCACTTCCTCGCCTTCTCTCCTGTTGTGCTCCAGGGCACTGCGTGCGTGGTAAGGGTCACCAGGACCAGAGCACAGGCCACTGATTCTCACAGCAGTGAGAACTGAACCCGAGGAGATAAGAATGAGGACACTTAGATCTTTCCAGGAACCAGCACTGAGTCACAGTGGCAAGAAAGGAAGCATTTGCTTCCTTGGGTCTTTCCTACTTAAGAGTAGTGGAATGGGCTCAGCACTTGTAGCTCAGTGGCTAGGGTGCCCTGCTAACCCCTCACTAGGCTGAGATGTGTGAGGATGGGGGCATTCTGCAGCTAGTAGACTCAGTGAGGGCTGTGAGTCGCCAGCTGGAGAGCAGCCAGGGCAGCTAACTGCTTACTAAAGCCCTGGCCAAATGCTGACAGCTACCCTAACCCCTCCCATAGGGACCCCCCTGCTCAGGCTCCTGAGCAATCCACACACTATGAATATAGTATGCTTGGCTAAATGCTTGACCGGAAGGAACAGGGCCAGTGCCTGACATAAAGGAAGCTTATTTAGGGATGGATATAATTTGGTGCCAAATTCACCAAATGGGGTCTGGAATCCCAGGGTGAGTGGGAAGCAATGTGTTGAGATCAGCCTGGAGTTTGGTTTGAGTTAAACTCCCTTGCAAATGACCAGAAGGAAGTCCTCAGACTAATTCTGGGCTGGTCGTATGGCAAAAGAGATAGTGTGGGGATAGCAAGAACAACTTCTGGAAATGTCAGACAGGGGACAGGCAGAGACAAGGGGCCTGGCCCTAGCCACCTCCCCAGCCCCAGCCACCTGTACTGCCTTCCCTGCTGGACTCCAGGCCTGCACATAGCCAGACAACCTTACTGGGCTGGAGCTGGAGACCTGACATGGTTTTAGGAATTCTTCTGAAGCTGGTCCGGAAGGACAGTGGTGAGACTGTGGCTGGGAAGTGCATGGGTAGGCAGTCCTGTTGGGAAGCAGAGCAGCAGCATGCTGTATGGAGCACTGGGAAAGGGGCTGCCATTGGTCTCCCTTCATTGCCCATTTGACTCAAGCTCCAAGTCAAGAAAATACACTTTTCCACTTGGGTGAGGAGGCTGGCCCTCAAGGTCCTCTATCCCCCTCACCAGCCTTGCAATCACAGAAAGAATATTTCTAGGCCCTAATCCCTGCCTGGGGACAGAGATCCCACCTTCTTGAAGATTGTAAACTTAGGGGTGGAGGTAGAAAGCAAGGAAAGTATCCAGAGTTGGAAGAGAAAGAGAGGGATTGACAGTCAGGCTGCAGGCTCCTGGGGAAGCTCAGACATGCCTTGGAACCCCCATCTCCCTGATACCCAGGGAGCCATTGCCTGGACTGCTGTACCTGGGAACTATTGGTGTCCACCCCTGTGCTAAGTGCAAAGGAGCATAAGAATGTAGTGATCCAAGTGTTCTGGAGCTAGTTGTTTGGGTTCAAATCTGGGCTCTGCCCCGTATTAGCAGTGTAACTTTGGACAAGTTCCTTCACCTCTTCACCTAGGCCCCAGTTTCTTCACTGCAAGATGGGGCTAATAGCACCACCTATCCCACAGGACGAGAGATGATACTTGTAAAGTGCTTGGTGCCTGCCTCATGGTAAGTGCTCTGTAAATGTCAGTTGTTACTTTAGGAAGTACTTGGAATTGTTGAATGAATGAACCAATTTATCAATTTTGGGGAGGAAAGTAGGTAAGGAGAGAGAGGCCTGAGAAAAGAATCAAGTATTAATCCTTAAGTGTTTCAGATGTCCTACTTCTGATACTTTGCTAGAAGGTCTTTATGCCTGACTTGGCCCCTCCAACTACCACCAAGTTCCCTCCTGTCTTGGGTCAGCAGGCCCTTCCTGGGTTGGGGGAACATTCCTACTGCCCAGCCTTCCCCTCCTAATTTTTAGAAGGGGTCACCAGGCTGGGCCCAGGGTGGGGAGGATTCAGAGAAGTAGCCCAAGGGCCACTTTAGACCCAGAGAGTATATGAGAGGGTAACTTGTCCAAAGAGAACCAATCCTGGTAGCACATGGGTATTAGGACCTTTATATCATTCTGGTGGGTTTCAGAACTTTCTTCTCTTCCTTTACTGATTTCCCAGATTTTGTCTGCCCCTCTTTGCCCAACTCTTCCCCTCTGAGGGTTGTCTCATTAGGCTCAAGAATTTTAAGAGGGCTACTGTGGACACTGCACATCTATGTGGCACCTTGAACTTTTCCAAAGCAATTTCTGAACATAAACTCATTTTTATATAAAACCTAGATACTTTGTCAGAGCACTGGAATCTCCCCCAGGACAAAGCCAGGTTCTGGGTCCCTCTCTGAGCACCTGCACCCCACCTCACCCTCCTCACTTCTCTCAGCACTCGACCCCAGACTCAGACTCCAGAGTGCCTCTGGCTTGGGGTCTCTGCGCAGGCACCTCTTACCCTTCCTCCCTTAGATAAACTTCCTTCCAAAGCTCTGCTTAATCCTCTCCCCAGTCCCAAACTTGCAAGCTGCTATGGAGTGGGTGGGGAGTGAGGGTGCTGGGCTATTGGTGGTGGGGGAGGGGTGTGGGCTGCCCGAGTTGTGACCCAACCCAGACTCAGACTGCAATTTTCCCAAGTTCTTTGTGACACAAAAGGTAAACAGAAGGCCTGCCCCCCCCCTCCAGCCCCCTTCACTTCCTACAGATCTCCCCTCCCCCAGCCAGCCAGATGGGCTGGCAAGTGGGGGGAAGGAGAAAAAAGGGCAGATTGTGTAAAGAAAAACAAAAGAGACAGAGAGACACTTAAGAGATAGGAAATGTGGAGAGACTGGGACAGAGTCAGTGAGGGAGGGATAAGGGGGAGACCAGGTGACCAACTGTAGCAACTGGGAGGGGCTGAGGCCAAGACATGGAAACAGAGAGGGACAGACAGAGTAACCCACAGAGACACAGAAACAGAAGTGACTAAGAGAGACCCTGAGGGGAAGAGGCAGGGGGAGGAAACAGTGAAAAAGGTACAAAGAAACAGTGAGAGCAGCAGACAGAAAAAACTTTGAGTGACAGAGACAAAGAGAGAGAGAATGAGCTAGGGGAAGGCCCTGCAGATCAGGTGGAGACCGGGAAAGTCCACCCCTTGCAGTGACTGAATTTCCTTCTGGAAAGATGCCCACTTTTTGGCATTGGGAGCTGGCAAGAGCAGTCCAAGGGGTCCCTGCCCTCCCTCTGAGCCAGGCCCACCCTCCAGACCTGGCCAGAGCCCAGCCCAGCCCAGCCAGCAGGATGCCCTCCTTCTCACCTGCACAGCAGAGGCAGACTGTTTGCTGTCATTGTTCCCCGGGGAGCTCAGGCCTGAGGCCTGCTGCAGTAGGAACTGCCGCGCCACCTGGAGAGCCTGCAAGACAGGGGCTGAGTCAGTGCTGCTGCCGCCTCAGCAACAGCAGCCTGAGAGTCTGGGTGGGATCCAGGACTCGGGGAGAATTTGGGGTGGCAATGGGGAGGAGCTCTGAGTAAGTTGGAAGGTCTTGATGAAAGGGTCATGAACCCAAGTGAGCTGGGGCAAAGACATAAGAAAGAGAAGAGTTACTGGGGTTAAGGGATCACAGCCTGTAGGGACTCATCCTGAGACTCAATGAGGTTTTTCTTAGGACTCAATGGGGACAGTAAATGGAAGAGCCAAAGGTCAAAATGACTCCAGAAGAAAGTATGTAGGGTAGATTTGGGGGTATTAATAACTGGTACTACTGTTGAGTATCTACTATGTGCCAGTATGTGTCAGGCACTTTAAAGGCAATAACTTACTTAATCCCTCTTTGTAAGGCTGTGAGGTAGGGATTATTGACCTCCATTTTGCAGATAAGGAAACTCGGTTTCCAGGAGATTGAGAAGTTTGTTCAACATCATATAGCTCAGAGGTGTCAAGAGTCAGGATTTGAGCCCAGGAAGCCTGCTCCAAGACTATTTGCCCTACTGGGGGCTAAAGGAATAGAGTCTGCTGTGGAATTAGAGCACACAGGTGGGGGGAATGAGGGTAGAGGCAGTGGCACAGAGTCTGAGCATTGCATGGCTAAGTTCAAGAAGTGTAGGTGCAAGGCAATGTGGCCCTGGTGGAATTCGATGAAGTCCTGAAGGATGTCCAAACTATTGGCAGAGATGCATGGAGCATTGTGGTCTGGGCTCGGAGGACATGGTGGCTCAGACTGGACTCTGAGCTGAAGGGTTCATGGGAGTGGGAAGTACATAGTTTGCAGAAGGAGCAGCCTCAGCAGGTCAATATGACAGTCAAAGGAGTCAGGGGGCCCAGGAGGTAGGCCACCAGGCAATGAGAGGTCTAGTAGGAAAGTGAGGGGTTAGGGAGGCTTAGGAAACTCTCTATATGGCCAGTTGAACACTCCATCCCCTCACTCTGGGTCAGTGTAGGGTTCATAGGCAGGGGATGTGGGACCTATGGTGAATCCACATTCCAGGAGCACAAAACCTGTCTTCTTCTAGGTTCCTCAAGATCCCCTTGGGAGGCACAGTTCTGCCCAGGCCCTTGACATGGAGCTCTGCCAGTAGGCAGACCTGGGTTTGAATCCCAGCTGTTTGGCTTACCAGCTGTGACCTTAGGCAAGTTACTCCATCTCTCTGAACCTCAGGCTCCTTATCTGCAACACTAGGATACTACCCATCTCCAAATTACTGGGGGGATTAAAGGACCAGTGCCTGGCACCTAGTTGGCATTCGGGAAGTGTTCACTCCCTTCCCTTCTTGTTAATCTCTCAACAGCTCTCCACTGCACTTCCTGCAGCCTCTCCCTCATAGAGCCTCCTGCCCTGTGCACTTATTAGGCACAATGCGCCCGCTTGTGGCTCACTGTACCATCTGTTCACACATATATTCTTCTTTATTTTTTTTGAGACAGAGTCTCACTATGTGGCCCTTGGTGGAGTGCTGTGGCATCACAGCTCACAGCAACCTCAAACTCTTAGGCTTAAGGGATTCTCTTGCCTCAGCCTCCCAAGTAGCTGGGACTACAGGCGTCCACCACAATGCCCAGCTATTTTTTTGTTGCGGTTGTCATTGTTTAGTGGGCCTGAGCTGTGTTTGAACTGCTAGCCTTGGTGCACGTGGCCAGCACCATAACCGCTGTGCTATGGGTGCCGAGCCAGCATTTTTTTTTTTTTTTTTTTGAGACAAAGTCTCAAGCTGTCACCCTGGGTAGGGTCCACACATACTTTTGTTTTTTTCTCATATGGGCTTCTAGTCTCTTATTCCACCACAAGTACCTTCAAGGGAAAACCTTTTAAGAGGGGTGGGGATATGACATTCCTAGTTCATGAGCAAACATGAGTGACCATTACTGCTGAGCCTCCCATTTGGTGCACCTCAGGATGGTATCTACTCAGGAGAAGCAGAGAGGATGCCAGGTGGTCATCAGGAAGGAGCCCCTGCCACTACCGTCTTGCTTTACTGACCTCTCCAGATCTAACCACAAAAGCTCTTTGTTCTCCAAAGGTGGAGGGAGGGAGGTGAGGACCACAGAGTCTACGGCCAGGGGCAAATCTGACAGAAGAGGATAGCTCAGAGGAGCTGGACAGCCAGGGGACCAAAAGGGGCACTGGCCAGGGTAGGGTAGTAGAGGAGGGGTTTCCAGGGCAAACAAGAGAGAAGGCCCTGCTCAGTCTCCTGGGCTACATGGGGGAGTGCCCAGGGGACTTGAATCCACTCCCCACTGACTCTCTTACTTTGTGGTCTCTTGGAGCATGAAATTACATGATTTATAAGGAAAAAAATGCCAGGGCCTTGCAATCTCATTCCTACAAGACCTCCCCTCCCTGTGACAGACCCTTCCTCTCTCCCCAACTCCACCTCTGCCTCCAGGCTCCCCTCTCCTTCCTCCTACCTAGTCCAGGACCCTGCCTGGTAGCCAGAGGACAGAGAACCAGGTAAGACCTCAGGCCTGATCCCTCCCCTGACTTCACTGCACAGGTCTGCTCTCACTCTCCACTGTTCACTCCTTCATTTACATTTGTGAATACCTGCTGTATGCTAGGGACCATGCTAGGGGATGCGGAGAAGCAGGACATGGTTCTGTGCTGACAGACTGTTATGCAGAGACTGATGGGAGCTGGTCGGCCCGAAGCAGGGCTGGGCCCCAGGGCCCCAGAAGGGCTTTCTCAGGCTGGGGGAGCCTGGGAAGGCTCCCTTGAGGAGGTGGCAACACTAACTAGAGTATCACCACCTAAAAGGTGAGTTCACCAGGTGGACAAGGAGGGTTGCGTCCATCACTCTGCTACACCAGTGTGTCCACACTGCAGTTGGCACCGGGGCCGGTAGATTACCTCTGAGAGATGGGGAATTAATGGACCTGGACCCTGACCCTGACAGCTCCAACCAGATGGAGCCTCCTTTAAAGCACAGATGTTGTCAAGGTAGCTGCAGGCCCTCGCCCCCAGGACAGCAGACGCAAGATGCCTACTCACAAAATTCACTTTAGTCTGGGCTGAATACAGGAGGCCAGCAAAGACTGACACTGAGTTTAACAGCTCATCTTTGTACAGTACGTTGCAGTTTTCTTCTTTCACAGACCAGGAAACTGAAGCCCACAGTCCCATAGCTAGGAAGGAGTAGTGTCCAGACACCTAACTGCCCAGCTCTCCCCAAAAGGACTGGCCTTCATGATCTCATGCAGACAGAGTGCAGCGAGGCCTTTGAATGCTTTCCCCCTAGTCTGTGTACTTTCAGTTCTTTGGGTGGGAAGGGGAAGTGAAGATGGTTGAGTATAGGGAGAAGACCAAAAAAGAAATCTCCAGGAGAAAGGTGGGCTCAGTATCTCTTCCCTGAGACCAGAGGTACCCAAACATGACCCGAGTAGAAAAAGTGTTTAGGTGCCCACACCAGGGAGAAGCTGTTGTGGAAAACCTGGCAGAGGAAGAAGGGGCTCAGAGCGGAAAACTGGGAGCCATTTGGCCTCTTAAACTCATTTTCTTCCTCCCTCCACCCCTTGGACTGAAAACCAAATGCTCAGCTTGGTGTTTTGGGGATGAGGTCTACCCTTGCTTTAAGGGAGGCAGCACCAACTCGGCACATGGCCTCTGGTCAAGAGAGATCCAGACTGAGCCCTGGCTGCATCATATACTAAGTGACCTTGGGTGAGTCACTTTACCTCTTTGAATCTCTACTTCCTCCTTAAGAACTGAACAACCTCAAACTTACATGACTACTGTTAAGAGTACATGGCACAATGTGCATGGAGTACTTAGCACATTGTCTAGCACACACTGGGCTCTGAATGAACATTAACTGTGGCCATGATTACTGATCTTTACTGGTCATTTACTTGATGCCACTGGAAGGCCTTACTAACCAAACCCTCTTCCTACTCTTTCCCCAGGAGCCTAAGAACCCAGTCTGTTAATGAAGCTGAACTCTCCTCCCCCATCCCCTATTCAGAAGTCATTAGCAGGATTTCTGCAATTAGGAACAAATGGCTTAGGAGGGAGATTCCAGGGTGTTGGGGTGGGAAGAATGGAATGTAGCTATAGCTTTGAGGGCAATAGGGAGCTGCTACCTAAAGAAAAGCTAGACTTGGGGCAATGGAGTCTCTCAGATGCGACCACGTCCCCATTTCTGTTTCTCAGAACTGGAGGTTGGGAGTGAAGGGTGGAAGAGGGATCATCCTTTCTAGGGAAGCCAGGTGGAGGGCTGTGTACCAGTCCTTTTGCCAGGCTGGATGATTCTAGGTCTGTGTGTTTAGGAGGGCAGGGATATGATAATCAAGATGAACTTGAAGGGCTGTTGAGAATGAGAAGCAAAAGTGCACAGACCACACAGCACTGATGAGGTGCAAGGGTTGGAGGGTATGGTCCACTGTTTTTCAAATAGCTGGTCATGACTCCATTGTGGGTTATAGTATCAATTCAGGGAGTTAAAAAAAAAAAAATAGGAACTTGATATACACATCCATTTGCATTTATACTGATCTAGTTCACTTGTATAGGTGAAGAAATGGAGATCCAGAGAGGGGCTGTGACTTGCCCAAAGGGACACAGTGGCAGAAGCAGAACCTGAATCCACCAGGCCTGAAAGTGGCTCTACACCAGAAGAGGAAGCAAGAGCTGACCAGGCAGGGTGGAGGGTGCACTAGCAAATTCTGGTTTAATTTGGGTTATGTTGAGGGACAGCCTATTAAATAAACAAAATAGAAACTTTTGTCTGTCTCTGGTTCATTTTGGAAAAATTGGGATGCAGTCTTATCTAGACTGTCTTGATAATTAATTTTTACTGGGGGCTGGCTGGATTTCGAAGGGGGTACTAAACAGTGTTTAAAAGTGCTGGCCCCACCAGCACTGCTCCAAATCTGAAAAGCATTCCCAAGAAAGCCTATCACCTTCACCTCCTGATTTGCTATTAATTTACTAATAATTAACTTTTTTGGGGTGGCAGAGTCTCACTTTGTTGCCCTTGGTAAAGTACTATGATGTCATAGCTCATGGCAACCTCAAACTCTTGGGCTCATGCAATTCTCTTGCCTCAGCCTCCCAAATAGCTGGGACTATAGGCGCCCACCACAATACCTGGCTATTTTTAGAGATGAGGTCTTGCTCTGGTTCAGGCTGGTCTCGAACCTGTGAGCTCAGGCAATCTACCCACACGCCTTGGCCTCCCAGAGTGCTAGGATTACAGGTGTGAACCACCACATGGGTCTAATTTATCAATAATTTAACAAGCAGTTATAAAGGCCCTTGCAGGGGTATTAGGGACCTAGCATACTTGCTTTTATGGGGTGCACATTCTGATGGATTGAGACAGACATTAGACAAAGAGACAAGCAAACTCTGAGGCAGTGGTGTTATGCAGAGGACAGCTGGCTGGCTTTGGGATGTGTGGCCAGGGAAGGCCTCTCCAAGGAGACATTTAACATCGGAAGAAGGCAACTCTTCCAAGGGACAATGTTCAAGGTGAAGTATAACAGATGGGACAAGGGCCCTGAGTAGGGAAGGCTTGGTGCATTATGAATTAAAAAGGCCAGTGTGGCTAAGCAGAACAGCCTGAGTTGAAGTTCCAGACATGTGCAGGAGACAGACCACATAGGGACAATAATTTTTTTTTTTTTTTTTTTTTTTGAGACAAGAGTCTCACTTTGTTGCCCTCAGTAAAGTGCCATTGCGTCTCAGCTCACAGCAACCTCCAGCTCTTGGGCTTAAGCGATTCTCTTGCCTCAGCCTCCCAAGTAGCTGGGACTACAGGCGCCCACCACAACGCCTGGCTATACCCTTCAGCAAAGAGACATAAAAATGAAATTACACAGAGAATGGGGACAAAGAGGGTGGGGACAGGAGACCATAAACCCCCCCCCCCCCCCCCGAAGTGATCCTACACCTTTTCCCTTGGGGAAAAAAAAAAGCTTTTTGGAAAAGGCTGTAAATTTTTTTTACACCAACCTCATAAAAATGACATGGTAGCATTCTCAAATTAGAAACATTAAAATGAAAACCAGCAAGACACAGACAGGCCCACATGGGTGGGAGGCTCAAGTCCTGGGCACAAGGCTCTTGGTTTCAGGACCCACTCCTCACCTAGGGCCTGAGAAATGCTTCCTCTCAGCAGGGAACTAGACCCTGGCCTCAGGGATGTAAGAATTAACAATAGGCCCAGCAGTATAGAAAAGGGACTGGGTCCCTTCCAAGGGCTCCTTCGTTCTCTACCTTCCCAGAGCCACGGCTCTCAAGCCAGGAGGCCTTCGTACCAGCAGAGGCTAGCTTTGGCCCCCTGCCTGTGACCGTGCAGCCCACAGCCTCTGCAGCTCCTCTAGGCCAAAGTCAGCTCTGTGAGGCTGCCATGACGAGCATAGCCCGGAGTCCTGGGTGCCTGGAAGGGTCTGGCCTTCTGTAAGGAACTGAATCACAGTGGTAGCTAAGAGCAGTGGCGGTAATACAGTCCTTCACTCCTGGTGGTGTTTAGAGATGGTTCCCAGACACACATCCTGCCTACCCACCAGCCCGTATTTGTGGAGGTCTCCAGAAATGGGTCTATTCTGAGGGTCTGAGTTCTGAGCCGCTTCTCTCTAGCCACTTCTGCAAGGGGCTGTAAGTATAGGATTTAGAGTGAGGCAAAAGGGGCTTGCAATCTCTTCCAGTTCTCTTGTGAGGACTCCTGCTAGGGCTTCTCAGAATAAAGGTGCTCCTGGGGTGGGGGGACTAGCTCACCCACTGAGGGTTGCCTGCCAAGTTCTGCTCAAAATCCTCCATCCTTTGAAGAAAGGAAATGCACCTACCTTCCCCAAATGCTTCTCTAGGTGCCCAAAGTCCTAATCAACAGGGACATGAACTCTGCAATAAAAAGGGGATGTGGGGGGGAGGGCTCTCAGAATTCCTTATAAGGAGGGAAGTTAGGAGGCTTTCCTGCTGGTAGAGTGGGCTGGCTCCTTCTTAGTCCTAAGACAACTGGGCTCTGGAGGTCCCTCCCCACCACCCTGGCCCTTTCCTCTCCCCTCATATTACAACTCTGTCTTAGGGGAAATTTCCAATACACAAACAGGGGAGCCTTTGGCTTACAGTGCCCCTGGAGGCATGCATGAAGACAGATGGTTAAGGCCCTCTCCCAGTGCTGTCCTCCTCTCACTATGACCAGGCCAAGGAGGGAAGAGCAGTGTCTATGCATTCTCCGCAGCTGGATGAACTCTGTGCAGTCCCTAAGCCTCTTCTCTGGGGAGGTCAGACCCCAAGTCTCTGTCTTCCACCATGCCCCCAATACCTCCTGAGGAGGGGCTCATTCTCCAGAAGGAAAAGGAGAATCCCGAAGGTGTGGGGTCAGACAGAAAACTGTACAACCGGTGCATGAGAGTTGGAGTCCTAAAGAGAAATGGGCCCGAGAGTTGAAAGCTGAAGACAACCATTGACAGTGTGTGTGAGTGTTGTGGAGGGAGATGGGGGCTAATTCCCCTCTGAATACTCCCCTGCTACCCTCACCACCCCTCCAAGTAGCTAGGGCAGAGGAGGGCCAGATGGGGGAGGAAAAGGAAAGAAAAGTCTCTTCCATTCTTCTTCTCCCCTCCTCCAACTCCCTGACCCCCCCCCATCTCTTAGAAGGGGGGTAAGATAAAAGCCTATTAATGTGCAGAGCCCCCAACCCTTTTGAATCTCCTCACAGGATGTGAACAGGGTGGGATTTGGCCCAGTTGCCATAGCAACTACAGTGGGAGTTCCCAGACGCTAGGCAACCCTCCTGTGACCCTCACTGACCTGTCACCCCTGCAACCCATGGACAATGGGAGTGGCGCTCCAGAGGCCCAGGACGCCTTTGAGAGCCGCCTTAGCAGCTCTGCTTTCCCCGCCCCACTCGGCTCAGCTCTCCTGGCCCCAAGTCCAGCTCTTTCTGGCCAGTGTGCCCAGACTAGTCCCTACAGCTTCCCCTCCCAAAATCTGATGCATGATTTCCCCAGGCCTCATTGCCCCCATCACAGAGTCCAGAGGGTATTTGTGGGGTCCCTGGGGATACCCCCATGCACTGGGAACATTTTTATACAAGCAAAATCAGATAAAACACAAGAGCAACCTTCAAAGAAGAACCATCATATAGGAGAAAACTTAGCAGTGGGGCAATGCTGCAGAAGCATTTGCCTTGGGGAAAGAGGGGGACTGATGGGCAGAGGTTGCCTATAGTCAGGGTATTCTTTAACAGCTGATAGGCATCACCATCTCCAGCTGGCCAGTATAGTGCCAGGTGTACGAGAAGGCTCAAGGCATGTTTGCTGAATGACTGAATGCTCTAGGCCTAGCATACTCTCTGAACTTCTAAGGGCAGATTCTCCATGGGGGTGAAACTGCAGCCTCTAGGACAGAGGAGGAGGCTGGGAAGAGGGAGCTGGAAATGGGGACCCTGATGCCGAAATGGGGTAGCCAGCCAAGGACCCCCTCTGTCTAGTCAGACCTGGCATGGCAGCCACACCAGGTCATCTCCAAGCCTCTGTTTAAACAAGCTCGCAGCCTGCTCATTTCATGGAAACAAGCGCCTGCTCTCCGTCCAAAGTGACGTGGCCACCCTCTTCAGCACTGTTTGTTTCAGCCTAAAGTCCTGTCACAGACCTGACTTCTGACTTGCCCTGTTTACCTCTTTCTCCTCTATCAACTCATTACTCCCAAAAGCAAGGATTGCATTTCCAGGGCTTGTTTACCTACAGCAGAAGGAAAGGCCTGGAGAGACAGATGAACAAAGGGAGAGAGGCATGGAGACTGAGGAGGGCACAAGGAAGACAGGACGTGCATGGTCTATAGACCTTCTCCCAGCTCCTTCCTAAAGAGTTCACCGTTGGTGCTATAGCAGCTCATTGGGGCCAGTGGGCAGTGCTTGCTTTTTTTTTTTTTTTTTTTTTACCATTTTAAGAGTCCTTTTAGGTTGGGAATGAAGTCCATTTATTTAGCACCTACTACATTTAAGGCCTTGCCCCCTCCATTTCCCATAAGAACTTTGTAAGTGGCACAGAGCAAAAAGGAGGCGGCTGGCTGGGTGCAGTGGCTCATGCCTATAATCCTAGCACTCTGGGAGGCCAAAGTGGGTGGATTGCTTGAGCTCGGAGTTCCAGATCAACCTGAGTTTTGTGGCAGGCACCTGTAGTCCCAGCTACTTGGTAGGCTGAATCAAGAGAATCACCTGAACCCAGGAGTTTTAGGTTGCTATGAGCTATGATGCCATGACACTCTACCAAGGGCCTAAATGTGAGACTCTGACTTAAAAAAAAAAAAAAAGGAAGAGACTGCGCTGAGCAACCTAGACCAGGAACTGAGAGACTGGGGTTTTGCTGCAGTCCTTTTTGTTTTCTTTTTTGAGACAGAGTCTCACCCTCTTACCCGGGGGTTGAGTGCTGTGGTATCATAGCTCACAGTAACCTCAAACTCTTGGGCTCAAGTAAGACTCTTGGTATCATAGCTCACAGTAACCTCAAACTCTTGGGCTCAAGTAAGACTCTTGTCTCAGCCTCCTGAATAGCTAGGACTAAGACACCCCTCCCCCCAACAATGC
Organism: Loris lydekkerianus; assembly: GCA_963574355.1. Taxonomy (NCBI): domain Eukaryota; kingdom Metazoa; phylum Chordata; class Mammalia; order Primates; family Lorisidae; genus Loris; species Loris lydekkerianus. The sequence continues at coordinate 25,182 of CAUYPK010121896.1, read as the reverse complement.
CCCACAGGCTAGTTTTTCTATTTTTAGTAGAGACATGGTCTTACTTTGTTCAGGCTGGTCTTGAACTTCTGAGCTCAGGTGATCCACCCACCTTGGCCTCCCTGAATGCTAGGATTATAGGTATGAGCTACCAAGCCTGGCCTTCTTTTTGTTTCCTTTTGAGACAGAGTCTTGCTCTTTCTCCCCAGCTAGAGTACAATGGTGTCATTATAGCTCGCTGCAATGCTTAAACTCCTGGGCTCAAGCAATCCTCCTGCCTTAGCCTCTCGAGTAGCTGGAACTACAAGTACATGCCACTACATCCAGCTAATTTTCCTATTTTTTATAGAGACAGGGTCTTGCTCTTGTTCAGGTTAGTCTCAAACTGTTGGCCTCAAGCGATCCATCTGCCTCTGCCTTCCAGAGTGCTAGGACAACAGGCAAGAGCCACGGCACCCAGCCTCACTGCAGCCTTTCTGGCTGCCTTATCTGGAATACTACTATCAATCTTCCAGGAATGGTGAGGTAAATGAATGACACGGTCTACATGAAAGACCCAAAGTTTCAAACAGACGAAAGGCTTGTGTTTGTCCTCTGTGGGCTTCCTGGTTGGAGTTGAGAGGGAAGAAGAACGCAAAGGGCCAGGCTCTCTTTCCCATACTTGTTTACCCCATCAGTAGGAACATCTGTTGTTGGGGGTACAAGAAAATATTACCCTTGAATCCCCCCCATAACCTTATTCATATAATGGGGATGGAGGAATGGCCCACGAACTTTTAATTGACGATATTTAATTTTAATTTTGCAAGGTTCTTTTCATAGTTTGGAGCTAACAAAACCTTTTTTAAGTCTCAAATATGTTCCTTGGCCCTGGGCACTGTGCCCATAGTGAGCCCAAATGGATAAAACAGTCTTCTGCCTGCTTCAAATCCCCACCCGTTTATTTGTGAAACAGATATAGGATTTTCCAGGACTTTGGGATATTCCCCAAAACAAACAGGAATAACTGGAACGTGGAATATGGATGGGAAAACATGGCTCATGTGCAGCAAAGAACCAAGAAACCTGATCAGTACAGACAGTTCTGTCTCTCCCCACCCCAAACATCTTCCCAGTTATCCAGAGATTCATGTTCACTCTTCACTGTAAGTAATTTTTTAAAAAGGAACTTTCTACTTCTAGTACTCCCCCACCTCTGCCACATTATAAAGTCTTCATAGCTCTGTCTGGATAGAGGCACAAGAGGAGAAGAGCTGGCCATACAAAAGGGGTGGCCTTGGAGAGGTCTGGTGGGGTATGTTTTGCTATTATTTTGATAAAGGGTAGGAATTTGCCCTTTGACCTTCTGTCTCCAGCAGAGGGCACAAATTCTGTGGGTCACTTCCCCAAAGAACCTGCTTAGGAAGGCTTAGGAGATGGCAGCCAACTCCCAAGGATTATCTCTCTGGGGTTAGGAGACAGGCCCCTCCTGCTCTCATCTCCACTCTTAGCAAAAGGAAGTGATTTTTGAAGACCACGATTCTGTTCATCACATTGACAAGTCAGTGTATGGAGGGGTTGCAAGTCCAAAGGGGATCTGATACTGGCAATACTTTAGGCACCCAGGAGGTCAGGGCTTATGGAGGCCCCTGACTTGGCCAAGGTCACACTACTGTTAAGGTGCTGGTTGGACTTGGATCAGCTTTTTTAAATTCCTGCTTTAGTGCTGGCTGACCAGCTGAGCGCAGGGGTGCTGGGCTTTTGATGGTGCTGCTTCCATTTGATCTCTGGCTCCAAGAGTGTGGTGGGAAAGGGCCCCTTAGGTGTTATGGAACGGTATGAGGGAGGAACCTCCAGTGCCTTGGAGGAGAACAGGAGGGGAGGGGGGGTACGGACATCTGTGTACATGAGGCAGGGGTGGGATACTGGGCAATGATATACATGCAGTACCCTGCTTTCCTGTGTTCCCAGCAGAGCTCCCAAGGGCCAGAGCCACCAGCAGTGATTCCAGCAGTATAGTCAAATAAGGGAGAGAGAATCCCAAGGCCAGGGCTGGCTGGGCCAGTTCTCCTGAACTTGTCAAGCGTGATTCTCCCTTTTCCCCTGGGTGGGGCCAGGACCTGGGCCCCTGCTCTGTCATCACCTAACTAGGTTCCTTAACCTTGTGCTTCTAGATCTCAGAGAAGCTGGTCTTGAACACCTGAATTCTGTACTTCAGAGCGGGGATGATAGGGATGGAGGAGGGTAGAGGGACGCAGCCAGGAGTTCCTAGTCTGAAGCCCTAAGAATGGAGCCCTGCCTTTGCCTACCTCCCTTGGCCTTCTCCCAACTGCTTCAGCCTCTAATGCAGCGGTTCTCAACCTGTGGGTTGCGACTTCCTTGTTAACAGTGAAAACACATCACGGCATTAGGAAGGTTGAGAACCACTGCTAATGCATGAAAGCTTAGTACCTTCACAGCTTGGATGTGGGGCCCAGGCAGACTTGGAGATGGAAATGTTTTACAATACAAATAAAGTGAAAACACCCCTGACCCCCTCTCAACCCTGTTAATTTAGCCAGTTTCCTAGCTGATGTGCAGGCCAAGGGCAGAGGAGCCCATCCATCCAACATGCATGCTGTCCAGGCATCTGTCTCTTTTTAAGGCATTTTTGAGGTTGTCCCAAGCTCCACAATCTCAGCCCACCTCCTAACTCAGTCCTACTTCTCTCTTGAAAATGCTGCATTACTCCAGGCTCAAAGTGGCCACAGAATGGCAGGGCACGGAAGGAGAGCTTGAGTCTGGGCAGTTTAGAAAAAAACTTGCTTTACTGTCTGGCTGGAAGCAGCAGTGCCCAAGGGACCAGGGTAGAGTGGGATGAAGCCTGGCGTCCCCTTCCTCCCTCTCCAGATGCCCAGTACGGGCACCAGCTCCTACCTGTTGCTGCTGGAAGTGCAGCAGCTCCGTAGGGCTCATCTCACCATTGCTGTCTGCACCAGTGGCCATGTCCCTGCCTGTGCCACCTGTGGCTGTGCCTGGGGCCCCGCCACTGCCGCCACCATCAGCTTGACCAGAGAGGCTACCCACACCATTCTGACCAGACGGAGCCGACCTGATTGTCTCCGAGGCGGACTCCACCATCATGTCGCTCTAGCAGGACCTGGAGGAAGGGGAAAATGAGGGAAGAGCTGAGGCTCGAAGCTGGACAGGTAGCAACTAAAGTCCCTTAACAATACAACCACCACTGGATATCCACTTCCCTCACCCCCATCCCATCCCCAGTCCTGGGACATCTCTCCCCATCACTAGAAACCTCACTTCCCTCGCCCCTATTACTCATCCTGTGGTGTCTACTTAACTTTCCACAGGCTGTTCTCTCCCTTGGGGGGGGGGGGTCTGGCCCCTCCCAATGTCACCCCTCCCCTAGGCCTGGGTAAGCAGCAGCTCCAGACTGAAGGTGAGACATCCCATGCCTCCTCCCCCATATTTTCTTAACTTCCAAGAGACCTGGGCCGGGGAGAGGAAGGGACAAAGTCCTGGCACTGCCCATCAGGGTCCTAAACTTGTTCTGGGCTCTCCCTTCTGGTCAAAATGCCAAAGAATCAGCTGGTAGGGGGTGGGGTGAGGTGCGGGGAGGTCCTATACAAGGAGGCAAAGGCAGAAGAGTTATTCACTAGGGACCCACCACAATGCTGCCCCGCCCCTCCACCTGTAATGAATTTTGTTTGTTCCCCAGGGCAGGAACTCCTTCCCCAGGCCACAAAAGGCCCTAATCAATGTTTGTTCTACCATTTAAATGGCTACTACTGGCCCAGAACCTCCTGGGGAGCCAGATACTCAGAGGGGAGGGAGGCATACAATGAAGGAAGCCCTGGTCTCACTTTCCATCTTCCATTTTAAAGCCTTCAGCCCAGTCAGTGCCTGCCCAAAAGTAGACCCTCAATATTTGCTCACTCTCTATAGGTACTACAAGCCCTCCCACAAGAACTATAGGAGATAGTTATCACACAACTTTCCAGATGGATAAACTGAGGGTCCAGAGAGCTGGATTACTTACCCAAAGCAAAGAATCAAGGTCTGGATCGTCCCTCACCCTCCCTGAAATACCTCTCAAGGGGTGGCTGAAACATCTCTAGCAAGAGAGGGTGTGATTAGGGCACTCAAGAGCAATAAAGAGGAGGAAGAGGAGGCCTGAGCTTCTTCACGAGGTTCCACTACCTCGGGGGGCTCATACACAGACTGTGATGAAGATGAGGGTAGTTTATACAAGGCTGTTCTCAAATTCTGGGGGGGGTCCCCAACTATCTCCAGAGCTGCAGTCCCTTGAGAAAAACAGAGATTTCTGTCAAATAGGCAATGTTTATAATCCACCACTGACTTTCGACATATCTTAAGCTCCCTACACCTCCATTTCCTTGTCTGTAGTAGTACAATGTTTCTCCATATCCACAGGGAGGTTCCAGGAGGCCCTCTTGGAAACCATAATCTAAGGAAGCTCAAGTCTCAAAACAGGCCTGTGGAACCCATGGATATAATTGTGTCTCTGCATAGGTGGGTTCTGCAAAGTATTATACAATATTTTTAGTTTGTGGTTGGTTAAATGCATAGATGTGGAACCCACAAATATGGAGGGCTCACTATTACATATTTAATCCCAGCCTCTTGAATCCTTTGAGTAAATAAAACAGCATATGTAAGGTACCTGACACAACAAGCCCCCAATATTGACCAGCTCCTTCTCCACCTACCCTAGTTGTAAGGATAAAGATCTGGCAACTCAGAGAGGCAAAGGACTTGGCCCACAGAGATCATCAAAGGGTAAGAGTGCCCAGCAAGGCCCGTGGAAGCCAGTCAGGGTGCTCCTCCTGCTTGATCCCTTGTGGCCTAGGGAGACCCTATAACCACATGGCCTCCCTGACTCAATTGGTGGGTAAGGGTCTAGCAGGTTTAGTTCCTTCCCCAGGGCAGTGGCTCCCAGAAGCATCTGCCTCCTACTCCCCCAAATTCTCTCCTTTCACTCCCTAAGAACTCTTTTCTCTCACTCTGCCGGGCCATTTGCTCAGCCTTTATCCTTGCTGGGGCAGAGAGGAAGAGTGAGAGGGTAGGAGGCGGGGACAGACAGCTGCTAAGGGGCCATGGGGAGTCACAACACTGCTCCTGGGGATTCCAGGTATATCTGTCCCAGTGAGTCTATGTGGCTTCCTGGGTTCCTGTGTTCATGAATTTCCCTGTATGTTCCCAAAGGCTTGCTCTGTCTGCACCTCAGCTACCATGCCACTCCTGGGTTCTGAGAGCAGGGCTTGGGTGCAGGCAGGAAGGGAGTGACTGTTCTGAAGAGATTGAGCACTTGGTCTCAGGCCTTAATGGCCGTGTCAGCCTGAGGGTTAGTGGCTGCAAAATGATGAATGGGGTGGGCGCCATCCTCTACCTGTCAGAGCACAGGGCTCCAGCCTCTTCTCCTCCCAAACCACCCATCCTGGAGCCCTTCTACCCCCAAATCACCCACCCTGTAAACCAACAGAAGCACCTTCCCTCACTTGGGCCTCCTCCACATGAGAGGTATGAGGAGACAGCAACCCCAGCCCTGCTGCGAGCAGAGAGCAGCTGCCCACCCTGATTCCAAGTCTACCTTCTCTGAGATCTGAGAACTCCTGGGCCCTAGTGGACAAAGACCAGAGCCTCAAGGGTGTATGTACTCACAGGAGAAAGGAAAGAGAAGCTGGCAGTTACTTCCTGGGAGTAAGGGAGAGTGCCTCCCTTCGAACACACAGGGATACCATAAAGTTGTAGATCAGACAGCAAGTTTGAAAAAAGGAAGGATGCAAGCAGAGGCATCCCTTTCTTTTCCTTTTCTTTTTTTGGGGGGGTGGTGGGGGTGGTGGTGGTGCAAAACCGATACCCAGTGAACAACGTAATTGCTGCAATGTGGTGTGTAATAATAGCTATTCAAGAGCTGATCATTCATATTAAACAGGGTGAAGCAAGCCTCTCATTTGCATGCTTGAGATTATATGCATTTGAAAAGTCATTTCTGCAGGGTGTACCGAATGGCATTAATTCCCATGTGGCATACTCCACCCCCTCCCAGGCCTTCACTGATGACATACACCCATATACCTCTTTCCATGGATCCTGCCCGCCCACCAACACACCCCTAGACCTGAGGGACAGCCCCTCCCAAGCCCTCTCTGGGTTCACCTCTGGCCTGGGACACCCGCCCTCAGAGGATAAGCATCTGCAGCCTCACGCCTCCTGCTCACCTTTTCATAGTGTTGCAATGGCACTGGGGTGTTCCCTGCACAGTGGTGAGCAAGCTCTGGATGCCTGGGGCCCAGCCAGCTATAGATAGGTATAGGGTGGGGTGCAGGGGGAAAGCTTTGATATCAGTGCCCTAGACATACAAAGGTATGGTAAAAGAAGCCAGTGTCTGTGGGAGCCCAAAGCCTGGCTGCCAGGCTAGGGGAGAAGGCGGGGGACTGGAGATCACAAACTGGCTGTGAATCCTTTGCCTTCCTCCTTCTCTGGGTCTCAATTTCTCTATCTCTACATGGAGAGGTGTTCTTGAAGGTCTCTTCTGCCTTGGAGCTCTAGGAGTAAAACTCCCTAGTCCAACAAGTAGACATGAAACCACACTATTTCAGTGGCTGCTGGGAACCACTGAAGGTCCATTAGAGTCACAACTGTGGTCTCTTTCCCAAAGGGCTCCACCAGATGTAGACCTGAGCTGCTTGCTCTGGTACTGAAGGGGAGCCCTCCAAGAGCCCCCTCCACTCTCCACTCCCTATCCTTCTCAACCCTCCCAATCCAGGCTCCTTCCCCAGTCACCTAGCTCCTCAGCAAAGGGCAAATGAACACCTGAATTAGCGAGGGGAGAAGCACCGAGAATAGGACCACCTGGTTTTAAGACCCAGCTGTGTGAATTGAGCAAGTCACTAGGCTGCTCTTTCTCCCTCCATATGAGAAGTACGGTCTTTTCTAGGATTAGCTAAAACTGGAGTTCTCATCCCCTACCCCTGACTTCCCAGACCCCTCTTCTACCACATGTTGGGGACAGTGGAGAGCCAATAAGAGGCAGAGTTATTTTGGGTGGCTCAGGATTTCTGCCTGGGGCTCAGGCCCTGCATTTAGCCAGTTCCTACACCATCCCTCACTGTGGGGGGCACCAAGCCACCTAGAATCTTAGGCCCTCGGCTTCCGCAGATGCCTTGGAGAGAATACCAGGTCAAAGCCTCTGCCGGCCTGCTGCCTCTTCTGATTTGGGGGAGCCTCCCTGGGGGGCTCTGGGCTCTTCAAAGAACCCAGGCAGACACGTGCGCAATGAGGGACCCCTAGCCTGCCTGGTCGGCTCCCAGACTAGAAGTGATGAATTCCACCAACCCTGGGGCCACAGAGGGTGGGGGGACCCAGGGGCTGAGGTAATTTCGGGGGAGGGAAAAAGAGGGCGCCCCACACGCGGAGAAACCTTTTGTGTCTTTTCACGGGCCCATATGGCGTAGCGAGCATTAATTACCGTAGCTTTTTAATTAACAATCGCTTAATCTGAGCCGTAACATTTGCCACGACACCCTGCGCCTCGCCACGAACCTGCACCGCTCACCCTGCCAACTCATCAATTAATTTTTATTGACGTTTTCTTCCCCAAACAGGCACAATACCAGGGTTTTCCAATTAACACCTCCGCGATCTCTAATTAGTACAATTAACAGACTGATGGATGCCCAGAGTTTATGCGGGAGGGAGGGAAGGAGGGGGAGGGGCAGGGCAGCCCCCAGCGCGCTCCCGGGGCGCGCGTCCCGCCGGGCACTCTCGAGAACGTGCGTAGCTGGAGTGGGGATGTGCCCCAGCTCTTCAGGGAGGACGTACACAGGAGTGTGACCATAGGTAACCTATACCCAGAGCAATGGTGGCAGCTGGAGTTCAAGACGGCATCATTTCCAGCTCTCCGGAAACCTATAATCTAGTCGAGGAGATAGACCGTGGAGAGACTGAAGGCCTGACTCCAGAAGTTGGGAAACTGGTGTCTAGCCTAGCTCCATCTCAACTTACTTAGTTACTTGGTTCAAGTTCATTCCCCCCCTTTTCTCCTCTGTATAATGGAGAAAGCTGGACGAGATATAGCTATTTCATAATTTATGATTCCAAGAAAGAGTAGGAAGCAGATTGCAATAAAAGAGAAAATTTCTTAGAATACAGTATCATGGAGAAGTAGGGGAGAATAAGGGAACAAAACCTTAAACGGGGGATGGAAAACTTGAGTGCATCAGAATCACTGTGGAGATCTCAGGTCCTAGAGTAGCAGCCACTTTAGGCCTTGGGCTCACGTAGCCAGCCACCCATTTGCCATTCTACCTGCTAACTTTTCCCTGGCTTCTTGTTGCCTTTGTGACATCGAGCAGTATGGTCATCAGTCTGAGCCTTGGTTTCCTTTTGGGGCTAATGCCAATAAACCTTCCCTCCACGGCTGCTGTGTTATCAAATAAAAGACACTGCATGAAAAAGATGTTCAGAGAACAGTAGATACTATAATTATGGGGGCCTAGAAAATCATGCTACAACCCAACCCTGAGTGGGCTTCTGATTTAAAAATTGATCCCATTCCCTTCTCCCAGCCCTTGATTCAGCACTTGAGAAAAATGAGCCAGGACTCAAGGGTTAGAATGCTGCGATAGCTCCAAAATGGGTCCTGAAACCAGAGCTGGATGACATTGAGTCCTATAGTTTGGCTCTCTGATCAGACCAGCAGTTTTTCTTCCTTAAATACATGGGACTCTATGAATTAGAAAGTAAGCTTAATCCCTCTTCAAACTCCTATTCCCCACTCCTTACTTTGGGACTCCCCTTTTGTAGGTCAAAGGCTGATACCCTGGGCTTCCTTCTACACCCTAACCTCTGACACCCTAGCACCTACCTGCCCCAGTTCTAGGGACTTTAATACAAGTGGCAGGATGAGAACATGACTAGCTAAAGGTTGCAACAAAGCCTTTAATTTGGAAGGTGAGCCACCATCTTGTGTTGTCTGTTCTAGGTTCTCTCCTGAGTTTTAAATAACTTTATTTCCTGGCTCAGCGCCTGTAGCTCAATTGGCTAAGGCACCAGCCACATACACCAGAGCTGGCAGGTTCGAATCCAGCCCAGCCTGCCAAACAATAATGATAACTACAATGAAAAAATAGCTGGGCATTGTGGAGGGCACCTGTAGTTCCAGCTACTTGGGAGGCTGAGGCCGGAGAATCGCTTAAGCCCAGGAGTTGGAGTTTGCTGTGAGCTGTGATGTCACCGCACTCTACCCAGGGCGACAGCTTGAGGCTCTGTCTCAAATAAATAAATAAATAAAAATAAATTAAAATAACTTTATTTCCTAATCTGAAAAGTTAACAGATAACTTGGTGGAACTTTCTTTTTATGAGGCAGAATGCTGCCCTGTCACGCAGTCTAGAGTGTCATGGTATCATCATAGCTCACAACAACCTCAAGTTTCTGGGCTCAAGTGGTCTTCCTGCTTCAGCCTCATGAATACTTGGGACTACAGGGGTGCACTACCATGCTTGGCTAATTTTTCTACTTCTAGTAGAGACAGGTGTCACTCTTGCCCTAGATGGTCTCCAACTCCTGAGCTCAAGAGATCCTCCTGCCTCAGCCTCCCAGAGTGCTAGGATTACAGATGTGAGCCACCATGCCTGGCCACATCTTGGTATGATGTTTTGAAGGGAAAAAGAGTATAAGGAAAAGATAAAAGGTACTCATACCCTTTCTTGTCAATCCACTTTCACTTTCTTTCAGCATATAAACATTTAAAAAGTGAAACTGGGGACTTGGTGCCTGTAGCACAGTGGTTACTGCCCCAGCCACATGCACCAAGGCTGGTGGGTTGGAGCCTGGCCGGGGCCTGCTAAACAATGACAACTGCAACAAAAAAATAGCTGGGCATTGTGGTGGGCACCTGTAATCCCAGCTACTTGGGAGGCTGAGGCAAGAGAGTTTGCTTAAGCCCAAGAATTTGAGGTTGCTGTGAGCTGTGACACCACAGTACTCTTCTGAGGGCGACACAGTGAATCTGTCAAAAAAAAAAAAGTGAAATTGGGGTCATAATCTGTACATAGTTTTAATTTTCCTTTTTGTTCCTGTTCACTACTTACTATCATAAGCATTTCCACATAACATCAAATATTTTAAGGAACAGTTTTTAATGATCACACAGTTGCTTGAATGGGCTATGTGCTCCAGAATTTATTTTGCCAATTCCCTAGAGTTAGACATCTAGGCTGCGAGCTATTTTTCACTATGACTCTGTAGTAAACACCTTTATGAGAACAGGATACTCTGCATTTTTATTTGCCTAGGATACATGTTTAGAAGGTAGGATGACATACTTTCAAGTCTTCTAATATTTGTATTTCCTAATTGATGTCCACAAAATGTGTACCAATTTTGCCCTCTTCAGAGAGGCACCCAGGTCTCTTAGAAGTCCACACCTATTTAGCAATTCCCTTCCATTCTCCTTAGCCCCTTCTGCAAGAGATTCTCAGGTTTGGATGATGTGCTTTACCTGCAACTGATACTGAACACAGTGGACAGTAGGATCTGGACAAATGGAGGTGGAAAAAGTGGAATGCTTGCTTTTGGGGAACGTATAATAGAGGAGAGAGAGACACACGTGGGCAGGTAAAGTACCTTACATCAGAATCACCTGAGAGCTTTAAAAAACAAAACCACAGCTATGCCTCCTACTACTAGGTCAATTAAATCCATCTCTTCAGGGAGTGAGATCCAGGCATGGTTATTTTAAAAAGCTTTTCCAAGTATTCTAAATTTCAAGTTCAGGCAGAGTTGAGAACCTCTGCCCTACATAACAAACACCCCTTTACAAATGTTATGTTAGACACCGGGGACCATGGTGATCTTGGGGAAGATTTCTGTAGAAGGTGACTTCTGAGCTGAGCCATAAGGCAGCGAGGTCTTGGCACATAATTTGTGAGTATATTTTATTCTTAATAACCACCATTCCACTTATAGAATCCCCTCCGAAAGTCCCTTCCCATGCCCTGTCCCTCTCCTCTCCTCCAAATAATCTTGGGCTCTTTTTGACAGAGGAGGGAACTATACTTCAAAGATGCCATGTGACTTGACAAGGTCACCTGCTGAGTAGCTGAGGCAAACTGAAACTAGGTGGCTCTTCTGACTCCCAAATCAATGTCTTCTCCAGCACCTCAGCTCAGAGGGGGCAAGGCCTGGAAGGCAGTCACTCTGGAATGCAAACCTCTCCTGCTCACTACCATGATTCTCAGGGTTACTGTTTACTGGCTCCAGGCCATAAAATGCTCCCACTAGGCTCTGGCAAGGTGGCCTACCCTCAACACCCCTTCCTACTGCGTGACCAAAAGGGAGAATTAACCATAAAGGGGGGAAAAAAAGAAAGAACCAAAGATCCCACTCCATCTCATTAAGAAAGTAAACATAAGAGCCATCTAAGCGTCTAATTAAGCGTCTAATTAGTCCCTGCTTGTTACTAATGCAAATTAGATTACTCCGCTTAACTACAGCATGTCCACAACACCCTTGTTAATTGTGGCCTTTTGAAATTAAATTACTCCCTAATTAGCATATCAAAGCCATTGATTCAGAGCTGGGAAAGATGAGGGCAAGAGGAGCCGAATGCCAAGTTTGGTTAATCAGAGATGGCTAATTAAATAGTGACGTCTTACGTGGGGGGCCTGCTGGCTAAAGGGCAGGGGCAACTCTCCTGAATGGCCATATGGAGCCCAGTTCTGGCCGTGCCTTGGCATGAGGGGCTCTTGTGGGCAGAGGAGGGGCTCTAGCTGCCCTCTATGGGCTCTTGGCTGTTCTGTCCAGCTTACCCCTGACAGGCCCTTGCCCCTCCCTTGATCTTGCCAGATGATTTCTAGGTGAGGCATTCACCTAGATAAGCGGTTCTCAACCTTCCTAATGGCCCAATGTATTTTCATTGTTAAAAAGGGGTCGTGACCCATAGGTTGAGAACTGCTGACCTAAATCTTGGACATCAATTCAGGGCCATCCAAAACACAGCCATATTCTAATATGCAAAAATGCAATGTCCTTCCACATCCCTCTCTCTGTCCCAAGATGAGTTCCAGAAGGGTGACATCGGCCTACTTCTTCTCTACTCCCCACATGTGGTTCTATTCTAAAAGAAAGACTCTCCTCTCCCCCAAAAAAGTACACAAAAAGAACAAGTTTTGAAGATGGGTAAAAGGGTGATGACTTCCATAGGGGCTCACACTGCATAGGTGGGCTGGTTTCAGCTTGGGACAGGCTCCTGAAGACACAGCCCTTATAATTCCCCCCATGGCAGAAAGACAAGAGAAAGAATCATCCAACAGCATCAGTTCTTAAGCAGCTGTGTAGGAATTAAAATTGGGTCAGGACATCCATGTGATATCTGAGCTTGTTGTACAGACCCTGCAGAGTCTTCCAGATACCACTTCCCCCTAGATTTTCCTTGAAGAATATTGGGGATAGGTAAATCTCTGAGTTAAAGCTGCTAAACAAAATGCTCTCAGTGGCTAGGCAGTCACCCAGGAGGCCAGGTGAGAAGCAGAGGGCAAGAGGCAGCAGCTGCCTCTCAGTCCAAATCTATCCTTCTTACCACACTGAAATGTAGGCTTGGTGTTGACAGGTTTGGGTTTTTCCAAAGAAGCCAAAGTGGTGATAAAGATATGAAATTTACCATTGTAACAAACTGAGTGGGGGTCAGCAAAACATGGTAGGAACAAAGTTAATCAATGTGTGACCCAGCAGTCCAGAGGCAAGATGAGTTTTTACTACATGTCCCTGGGCAAGTCACATCACCTCTCTGGGCCTGGATCCTTGACCTGTCAATTAAGAGTAATAATTATCACTACCTGGAGAATTTTTCAGAGTTGGTGTCAGAATCAGCACAAGGAGGTATGTTAAACTGCAAAGCACAGATAGGGTCTGGTGACCACCTAGTTCTACCTGTCACAATCCCCTCCCAGATCTACACAAGGGGCAGAGCTAGGACTTCAAGTATCCTTAAAAATGCTGAGGGCCAGGCCAGGCAAAATGGCTCACGCCTACAATTCTAGCACACTGAGTGGGTGGATTGTTTGAGCTCATGGTTTAAGACCAGCCTGAGCAAAAGCAAGAGCAAGACCCTGTCTCTAAAACTAGCGGGGCATTGTGGTGGGCACCTGTAGTCCAGCTACTCCTAGGGAGACTGAGGCAAGAGAATCACTTGAGCCCAAAAGTTTGAGGTTGCTGTGAGCTATGATACCAGAGCACTCTACCAAGGGTGGCAAAGCAAGACTCTGTGAAAGAAAGAGTCTTCTTTCTAAAAAGAAGAAAAGAAAGAAAGTAAATGCTGAGGGCCACCAGCACAGTGGCTCACACCTGTATTCCTAGCACTCTGGGAGGCTGAGGCAAGTGGATCCCTTAAGCTCAGGAGTTTAAGACCAACCTGAGCAAGAGAGAAACCCACCCACCCACCCCCACACACACATACACACTAAAAATAGAAAAACTAGCTGGCATCTTGGCAGTCACCAGCAGTCTCAGCTACTCAGGAGGCTGAGGCAAGAGGATTGCTTGAGGCCAAGGTTGCTGTAAGCTAAGATGATGCCACCGCACTCTTCCCAAGGTGACAAAGTGAGACTCTGTCTGAAAAAAAAAAAAAAAAGCTGAACGCTCGTTCTTGACCTGAATATTGGAAAGCTTGGAGGTATCACATACCTGTGCCCTCTGCCCTACGTTTAATGGATTATCCCGGGCAGGCGCAGTAGCTTCTAAAGGACTCTTCTTAAAAGATGGAACAAGAACAAAATCCTGATGGCTGAGAGCTCCCTATCTTGTCCTTCTTTCCCTATTCTCCTCCCTAGCTAGGGTGGAGACAATTCTAATCCTCCCTCTATGTGGCTAAAAAAGAGCATGCTGTCCAAGATACCCCCTCCTCTACAGTTGTCCTCTCTAAGTTTCTCACCAGGAACCAGTTTCTCACATGGAGCACACAGGGTGGGGGTCAGGGCCAAATTCCCAAAGGGGTTGATTTTGTTTATTGAAGGAGAGGAAGTTCTGCTGCCCCCACCTCAGAAAGGCTATATCCCAGCCAGTACCTAGCCCACAGATACCCATCCAAGCTAAACTGGACAAAGAGGGCCACAGCAGTGGTTTTATTTTAGAAAATAAGTGAAATTAAAAGCAAAGCATAAAGAGAAATGGGGGAGGAGTAGACTCCCCTGGTGTGAGGGGGAGGGGGGACAGCAGCACACAGGGGCCAAGACGAAGCCTGCCTCACAGAGCTCTCTCCCCCAACGAGATTCAATTAATTGATAACAAGAGGCATCAAATTAATTTCTGGAGGATGTGAGATTCTGATGAAGGGAAATCTCGTCGATGGGAATCAGACGGGAAGGGGCGGGCAGTGCCCCCTTTAATCAGGTTCCACTGTCTAATTAGGAAGGAAGAGACTTGCGTGGGTTGCAGGTCTCCTGCCCCAGAGCTCCACAGTGCCCTTTCAGGAAGGACCCATGGAGGCAGCAGGCTCACCAGCAGTAGGCTCCCACTGTTCCCAGCACTGTTGGAAGGAAGATAGTTTGTATTTGAGGCCTTCAGGTCTCTTCTCACCTGGCTCCTAGCTCATGGCTTCCAAATGGAGAGGTCAGGGAGAGGGGACTGCAGGTGCCCCTTCACCAACTGTACATTTAGGAAAAACAAGGCCTGGAGAGAAGGTAAGTCATGCCTAAAGCCACAGAACAAGGTAGGAAGTTGGTAACAGCATGCTTACTGGGGCCTTTATGTACCCCTGTGAGTCCAGACCCTGTTTAGGACCCACATCTATGAAGCCACTCCTGAGTGTAAGGGGTGTAGCACATGGTGTTGAATGGCCCTCTATGTGGCTAAAAGAGCATGCTGTCCAAGATACCCCCTCTTCTAGCAGTCCCATGGTGGATGCCCAGCTGCCGGTCCATTCTGGCCTCACTTACAGGGATTTCTCAGCTGAAGGCTGAAGAAAACACCTGGCTCTGCATCCCAGCTCTCAGGTCTCAAACATCAAGGAGCTTCCAGTAACTCTTGCCCTTGGGAGTTCGGGGAAGTGCTGGCTGGGGAGTCACCAAAATCAAGTGCCCTCAGCTAGAGATAGGGGACAGGTAACCCTGGCTCTCTGGGGAAAGAAATCCCAGAGTCTGGGCAGCTCCTGTGGCTCAGTGAGTAGGGTGCCAGCCCCATATACCAAGGGTGGTGGGTTCAAACCCAGCCCCAGCCAAATTATAACAAAAAAATAGCCGGGTGTTGTAGCCTCAGCTACTTGGCAGGCTGAGGCAAGAGAATTGTCTAAGCCCAAGAGCTGGAGGTTGCTCTGAGCTGCGACGCCACCGCACTCTACCGAGAGTGACAAAGTGAGACTCTGTCTCTTAAAAAAAAAAAGAAAAGAAATCCCAGAGTCTACCTAAAAGAGGGATTCTCTTAGTGGACTAACTCTACCTTCAACATCAAAAGTACCTCCAGCTCCGATCCAGAGACCTGGCTGCCTCAAGATGCCTGGCACTTTGCTCCCCAGGGGCACATAGTAGCTGCCCCTTGCTGGGTCTCCCACAGATCCTGACTCTTCCCCCCTCTTCTCTCTAGGAACACCCTTTACTTCTAGGATGTGGATGTGCATTTGCACAGAGCACCCTGGAAGGAAAGGAGAAGGTACAGTATTGCCCTCTTTTACACCAACTTCTTTAGGGCTGGGTTTCTTAGAAATGTGGGCTCCAAGAAATGTAAAGCCAGTCTGGGAATGGAATAGGAGGGAGCCCACTCAGGCCTGCCTCACTGAGGAAAGGAGGACAGAAGCCCCCTTACCTGCCTACCCCCCAGTTTCCCTTCACATGGGCAGGCTCTCCTAAGGACTCTATCTGGGTGACACAGGTGTCCTATGTCACCTGGGGGTATCAGGACTCCAGCCTGCCTCAGGTGGCTGGGACCTACAGGAAAGATCAGTACTCCAGCCCTTGTTCAATTTCTGATTTTCCAAAATGCAAGCGAGCCTCCTCTCATTTCACCTCTTTTCCCAGCCCCACCCTACACTCAGAGGCGCTTTGTGAGATTTGTAGAGCAGCTACTGAGTCCCTGACTCCATTTCCCAGTCACCCTACCTTTGAATTGCCATCATTTTGAGCTTAACCCTGATAGTTAGAATTCTTAGTAATTTCCACTCTACCAGCCCTGCCTACCCTGAACAAATGCCTCGGGGGGCTTTATTCTACACAATCCACTTTGTTTCTATCTGAGGAAAACCCACCACTTTGCTCTCCCCATTTATATGGTAGCCCAGGTCAGCTGCCATCAGAACCAACTCAAGTAGGAAAGAAAACACCATTTTCCTCTATTCTGTATTATTACAACTGATCCCACCCACTCTCCCAGTTTCCTGGGAACTACCACCTTTTCATGTCTTGTATTTGAGACCAAACTGTGCTTTCTGCCTAGAACTACCTCATCCTCCCCATACAACCACTCACTCTCAGGCCCCAGCTGTGGAGGTTCCAGCTGGGCACAGGATGAGACCTAGGAAGGTGTCCAAAACAGCTGGGATTCAGAGCACAGGCCACATGGCTACAACCCAGCCTGGAAAGAAGAAAGGTGCCAGGCTGTGCTAGAGTGAGAGCTGGGGAAAGACTGGCATTCCTGGGACCAGGGATCAAAGCAGAGAGGGCATCAGTCAGCTCAGGTACTGCACCATAGCAGCTCTGACTCGGCAGCTCAACACCCGGTGGCCCCATTTAGACATGTACCTTTAGTGCTAGACACTCTTGCTTTCTAGCTCAGGCAGGTGTGCCCTGAGTCCAGGCTCTTCAAGGGCCTAGGATCAACATCTCACAAGACCACTGCATCCAAAGCCACAAAGTTCAGAGGAAAGAAAATTCCCACTGTGATCCCTGCTTAGCAGAACTAGCAGTAGCTAAAGGTGTGTATTTCCATGAAGAATCCAAGAAGACAACACTGAAGAAAGCTAGTAGCTTCAGGTTCAAGGAAGTTTTTTTTTCGCTTCTTCCAGATGATCCTTGATCCTTTTAGTAGTAGGTCCCAAACTGGTCTGAGACTTGCTGCTGAACATTTTTCATAAGGATGTGCAGGCTAAGGTTGCTGAACACTAGAAATCTCTTTTTTTTTGGAGAGAGAGGTTACCGGTCATTTTTCCTCCTCTGAGTTCTGGGGAATTCTCTCTTCCATTTATATTTGTCTCCATAAGCACCTTAGGAGAACCTGGGGGACACTCCAGGGTTGTATGCAGGTGGGAAAGGCCAGGTTCTAAACCCAGACAGCACCCCCCCCCCCCTTTAAGGGAAAATAGGAAGGGAAGATACAGTCTTCATCTAGAAGGAAAAGAGGGGGCCTACACTAAGCTTATGGAGGGCAAGGGGGTAATAGCAGCTCCTCCCATCCTTGCCTTTCTTCCTTCACCATAGCAGAGGCTCAAGCCCTACTGGTAATACTGCAAGTCAAGAAGTCTTAGTCTCCGCTTGGCTACTAAGTAGCAGTGTAACTCCAGGCAAGTAGCCTCTTCTCTCTGGGCTTCATTTTTCCAACCTATAAAAATGAAGGTTAGTACTCCAGTATTTCCAGTACTTTGCCAACATGTGGCCTGGCAGTGCCAGTAAGCTAAAAATAAAAGTCACCCCTTGATCAGCAAGCACTACCATGTGCCAGGCACCGTGCGAGGTACTTTGCTCTCTCATTGAATTCCTGAACGGACTCTGTAAGGTGGGTATTATTGACCTACTTTACAATATATGAAAATTGAGGTTCCAAGAACTTAATTAAGTTTCCCAGAGTCCACCTCTACTGCTAAGTTCCAAAGCCTTTTCCACTCTGACACATGTTCTGCCCTGGGAGGCCTGAGTTCCTTGCTCTGGGTTCCAGAGTTCTGGAGCTGAGTCTAGGGAAGCCATTTCACCCGACAGAGCCTCAGAGTCCTGTCAAAAATAGTACCTGCTCTGCCTTGGTCTAGGGAAGCTGGGAAAGCAGTAAGATCTGAAGGAAGGGAAACTGTGAGAAGCTTCTAGGATGGAAGAAATTATTATTTCACACAATTCAGGCTATTAGGAAAGTAAAGACACTGTGCCTGCTCAGGATGGGAGTGAAGGGGCATGGAGGCTGGAGAGACAGGAAACTGCCAAGGTAGTGGGGCAGCAAAAGGTTAAGATGTAGGGAAGGAGGGGGTAGCTCTCAGGCAAAGGCGGCTTCTTGGGGAGATGACCCTTTCCTTCGCCTTAAAGCCCCTATGTCTCCTCTGAAACAGACACCCTGTCTCCACCTTTCTCCCACCTTTCCCTCCTATCCCAGACCCAAAGGGCAGACCCCAGTTTTCATCACAGAAGTACCTCAGTACCTAGTCTGGGACCTGCCCAGACAGAGTAGGGGCTCAGCAAACATTTGGGGAATTATTGGATCAAAAGAAACCCTCCCCTAGTCCCCATTTTCCCTCCCCCAAGGAAGAGGTGTGTTTGGAGTAGGGGCCCAGCAGGATATGCACATTCCTGGCAAGAAGGGATCTACCTGCCTACAGCCAGAAAGGAAGTTTTGGCCAAAGGCAGAGGAAGGGGGATGGGGGTGTCTAAGTATGAGGAGGCGCCTACACAGAAAGCTACAGGGGCAGGCCCCTTTGCAAGTTGGGCCCAGCCTACCCTGCCCCTGGCATTCTCCAGCATTGGTGTCAGGCAGGCCCTTCCCTCCCCAGGACTCAGGGGTTCCCCAACTCCATGACTTCTGGGAAGCCTGCCCAGGACTGGGAAAATGATGGAAAACCCTACCCAGGCACCCAGCAAGCCCTTAGTGCCAGGATAGAAGGTTCCTGTGATCTCCCCCAACTTAATGCCAAGGCTGGAGCCAGGGTAAAGGAGGGCCTAAGGATCTAGGAGTAGAGATTCAGATCTCACCCGGGACTGCGGTGTATGTGAGGGAGGGGGCATTGAAAATGCCACCTTCTCCCCATGCCAACTTACTCCGCTGACTAGAGTGTGAGCAATACCGGTTGGGGAACCCCCAACTCACAATGTTTTGAGAGATTCTGATCTAAGGACACCACAGGAACTGGCAAACCATCAGGTGCACAGCGCAGCCCCTGCAGCCTCCCTCCAGCCCCCAGGTAACAAAGAATCCAGAACTCAGGATAACACAAAATACCTCAAGTTAAAAAAAAAAAAAGAAGAAGAAGAAGTGGGCAGACTTCCTGCAGGGGTCTTCATGGAAGCTACCTTTCAGGCAGGCAGCTCTGTCCAGCCAGGCCCAGCCTTCCAGCTCTGCCCCTACTGGCTAATTCACTGATAGATGGGGGGTGAGCTGCTCAAAACTGCCCACAGGGCATGGTGGCCAAGAGGCCACTGGGTTCCTCCGTCTTCCACAGAATAGGAGCTTCTAGGTTCAGCGGTGGGACAAGCGCGGACTTCCCGCAGCTACAGGCCACACAGATGATCACACTGCTCCTTCTCTCTCTGTGAAGCAGCAGCACTCTGGCCAACCCTAGCCCCCTTAAGCTGTGCTCCTGGGAGCCTCAATTCCAGACCTGACGCATTTCAGGCGGGTGCGTTGAAAACGGGGTGAAGATGCTGAAGTTCAGGTAAAACCCGCATTGGCCAAAATGCTCCTGAGCTTACTTGGGAACCACCGATGTGGCAGCTTCAGACGCAGATTTGTTCTTCCGGGTCCCCTACCCTATCCCCAGCTCCTGGAGCCACAGTCAACTGGCAGGGAGACCCGGCGCTGAAGTGCTAGCCACGCGGTGATCTCCAGATCCCTTAAAACTAGGCGCCTAGCTAGCGAAGGAACTGGCCAGGAGGAAGTGACCAGAGAGGCGACGGTGCAAAGGGAGGAGCGGGGTATGCTCTGGGTTCTGGGTTCCCCTGTTCTTCCCCCCAACCCCCAACCTAGAGTCAGGTGGGCGGAATGCGGGTGTATTCATGAGGTCGCCACCGATGGGGAGAGAGGGAATCCAGAATTCCGCGTCCCGCGAAATTGCACAGTCCTTTACCAGGGCTGCCAGGACCCCAGATCAAACGTTTAGGGCGCCCCGCGTTCTAGCCTTATGTTCTGCTCTGCCGCAGCCCAGGGAAGTTTGTTTAGCGTTGACGGGGAGCGCGAGGCTTGAGCGCCGCGGGTCAGAAAGGTTTGTTGGCTGTGGGTGGGGTAGCTGTCCAGGGGAGACATTACAGTCCTCAGCGTGTGTGTGTGTGGGGGGGGAGGAGGGGTGTCCTGCTTGGTCCCTCCAGGATACTCCCCTGGTGGCCTCCGGGCCCCCGAAGCCGCCCTCTCTTCTCATACATGGTGGGGCCAGGGCTGTCCCCTTTTGGCATCGGCCAGATCGCTCCCTCACCCTCCACCTTCGGCGCACGAAATCACAGGGGTTTCCAGACGCTCTCAAGTCGCCTAGAAGTTTTCCGCTCTGTCTCCAAGCTGACTGAGGGATGGGAAAAAGGGGTTGACTGGCTCCGGCACTTCCGAGGAGCGACCTCAGCAAAACGAGTCCACTCCTCACCTGGCACGACGCGGCCCGAGGACCGCAGTCCCTTCCCTTCCCGCTCCCCCTACGTTCTTATTTGCCTTCAGCCCGTCTTGGGGAGTCCCGCACACATTGGAGATGGGGTGGGGTTGGGGGAGCCCACTTCACCACTTCCCTTCCCAGTTCAGGAAAGTCCGGGCGGGGAAGTATTCTTTGTCTAACTGGGGGCGGGGGTCGCGGGTCGTGCCCCCTTACACCCCTTTCCCAGCCGCGACGCCAGAGGGGGCGGGGTCCAGATTCTTGGGGAAGAGCCGGCCTTAGTGGCCTCTCCAGCCGCCCCCCGGGCCGGCCTCTCTCTGTCCCCACACCCGCCGCGCCGTAGTCCCCACCTGTTCCCAAGGCAGCTCGGGGCGGCGGGGGGCCGGACCAGGGGCGGGATGTCGCGGCTGCTCTGGGTCAGTGCGCAGCGGCGGGCCCCGGCTGGAACAAAGTACGCCGGTCCGGGCCGTGCTCCTCTCCGCGCGGCTCCGGCGGGCAGTTTGCAAACACAAAGTGAACCAGTGAGCGGGCAAGAGAGTGCGCGAGCGAGGGAGTTGGTCTGGTCGTCGGCCCAGCCCCCACCCGCGTTCCCGGGCCCGACCCGCCACCTACCTGTCCGTCCCGGCCGCTCCGTGCGGGCTCCGGCCCGTCAGCCCGAACGGGGCATGGGGCTCGCTCGGGTCCCAGCACGGGCCCGCCGCCGCCGCCGCTCGCCGGGGCTGCCCCTTCGTGCCGCCCCGCGCCGCGCAGCTCCCGGGCGTCCTCCTTGCGCGCCGCGCCGGCCGCCGCGCGCCTCAGCCCCGCCGGGTCATTGCACTTTGTGGGCGGCTCGGCTCGCTCCGGCTCTGCTCCTCCTTCCCAGTCCTTCCGCGACGCTGTTAGCTAGCTCCGGCTCCGGGGCTCCGGGACCCCGGCGTCCCCGCCCCCGGCCCAGCCCTGGTTCCGGCCCGGGCTCCTCCCCGCCGCGCCGCCGCCGCCTGCGCCGCGCCCTCCTTGCGGGCTGGGGGCTCCGTGCCGGGCGCCGGCCGCTCAGTCCGCTCCGCAGGGGCGGCCGGCTAAGGACTCCGAGGGGCTGCGACTGAACCTGGGCTGCGAGCGGCTGCGAGCGGGCGGCTCGCGGGCGGGGGAGGAGGAGGAGTGGGGGGAAGGAGGGAGCGCGCGGCTGGCGAGGGAGGAGGAGGAGGGAGAGAGGGAGCGAGCGGCAGAGGGCGGGGAGAACAACTTCTAGTGCTACCATAATTCGCCTAAAGCAGGTGCAGCAACTTTCACCCCGCGAGGCAGCTTGACTAGAGCGAGAGAAGACCACGTGGACCAAACTTTAGGGGAGGAGGGGAGGAAAAATGGGGACGTGGGGAGAAGAAGAGGGGTTACGGATCTGAAAGACGGGGTAGGTAGAGAGACTAAAGAAATTCAACCTGGCCTGCGATGAATCGTATGGCGCGCTTTGCAAATCCTGGTCTTACCCTGGAGTCTGGAGGTACGGCCAAGTCCTGCTCCCACACGGTTCACTGGTTCCCGGCGGGCTGCGCCCGGCGCAGGGAATGGCCAGGGGCCCAGAGACCAGAGCGGAGCCGGCGTCCGGCCCAGGCCCTGCCTGGCCTCGCTTCTCTCCCAACCGTGTGGGGACTGGGGATGGATTTTCTGAACGGGACGTGGGGGTGGGGAGGCTCCTGGGCTGTGTGAACAGTCACCCGCGGGCGTGCGCTACGCCCTTCTGAGGAAGGGGAATTTCCCATAAAGTGCTCTGGGAGCCGGTGAAGAAGGGGCCCAAGGCTGGAGCCACGGGGGCAAAGCTAAGTGCAAAGTCGAGACATTTACCTGGTCAAATTAGATTGTAAACAAAAGTCAGCGTCTTTGAACGTAGCTTTTGCCCAGGAAGACTGGAGGGATTGAGGTGGTGGCGCTGTGGCTGCTGTGTGTTTGGGTTGAGAGGGGGAAGTCCGGGTGAAAGGCCCAGGATCCAAGCAGGACTACATTGGTAGCAGATGCCCCACTCAGAGACTCTGGAAATCTCGATGACGACTCCTTCCCACCTCCACGCCAGAAACATCTCCCGTGTATGTTGAGGGTGGGGAGAAGTGAGGGATGTCTCAGGGTTCCTCAGAGTGCGCCACCCAGCCCAGTGATGCCAGGTCCCCATGACCAAGGGAGGACCCTTCTGTGGGATCAGGGCAGCAAGGCCATGGGTCTTGAACTCTCTCCTGACCCCAGATCACCCCAGGCAGGTGGACAAGGAACAGACAGAAAATGCCCCTGTGGCTGAAAGACTTGTTGCTCAGTTGCCTGAAGAGAGGATTTTTTGAATGGGGCTTGAAAGAAGAGGGATCTCAGAAAGGCTCTGTTTCGGATTGTTCTCTATCACTTACTCTGTACATTTTCTGTTTGTGACAACTGCCCAGGCCCAGATCTAATGTGTTTGCCCTGTTGGGCTGGTGTGATAGGTATATTTTAGGAGCCTTTCAGACATCTAGATGTGAAATTGTGGAGAGAAGGGCTCTGAATACCATTAATTTGGCTATTGCAGTGTCCTTTACAGCATAGCAATAGCAGTAGCATTAAGATTTAAATAACAGCTGGGCAGGGCCTGTGGCTCAAAGGAGTAGGGTGCCAGCCCCATATACTGGAGGTGGTGAGTTCAAACCTGGCCCTACCAAAAAAAAAAAAAAAAAAAAGATTAAATTAACAGCTAACATGCCAGGCATATTGGCTAGTTTAATCTTTAAAATAACCCCATCATAGAGTTCAATTATCTGTTTTAAAGAGAAGGAATTTGAGGCACAGAAAGGTCAAGTCACTTGCTGGTGAATGAGGGAGCCAGATTCTAACCACTGCCATTTCAGTGAGGACAAGGAAGACGTTCTTGGAGGTCCTTAAAGTGGTGCTACCTGCTTGTGGGTTACCTGAGGGGGAGGGTGTTTGGGGAGAAAGAAAGTTCTTGGTAGTATGATCTGATTTATCTTGTGTGGAGATCCAGCTCTGGTGGATGTGAAGACAACCCTAAGCCAACCCTGGAGCAGGACCTTATGTCAGGCCTTCTGGGCCAGTGACCATGCCTTCAGCCCTCCCTCCCATCCTTCCTGCTACAAAAACTGAGTGTGGGATGTGAACTAGGGACCTCAGACACAAAAGAGGGGATTTCTGCAGGAGGACGTGGAATGATGTGACCTCTAGTGGGCCTGCCCAGCCCTTTTCTGCCTGGTTCTCATTCCCACTGATTGTTTTTACATCATCTTCCTGCAGCTCCCCTCCATGCCTAACATGTAGGCTCATGTGCCTAAAAGGCTTGCCCTGAGAAATGCTTTTGCTTTCATTTCAGCAAAGATAGTTGACCCTCATCTTTGGGTCAACTATATTCCCAGCACCCTGTGAGTCACAGTGGAGGGCCCAAGGGAGTCAAAAGACTCCATCTTATCCTCACCTAAAGGGCATGTTAGTGAGGAAAACAAAGCTTCCCAAAAGATGCAGAATAAATATCCCCATGTCAAAGATGATAGTCCAAGTAACTGGGAGGAGACAAGAGGGTCCCTTCCCGTCTTTTTCCATCATAGGATTTGGGGCAGGTGTAGGAGTTCTGGTGGTGGCAGGAACCAAGTCTCATGGCCTGATCCTACTAGGGAAATCATGGTTAAGGACATAGGTGCTGGAGCAGGCTGCCTTGGGTTGAACCTCAGCTTGTGTCACTTGCCAGTGTGTGACTTGGGCAAATTATATGTCATCTCAGCCTCAGTTTCCTCACCCACAAAACTGGGAGAATGCCTCCTAGAGTGGGTGGAAGGATGGCATGAGAGAGCATGGGCAATGAGAGAGCATGGGTGGCCTCCTCTTCAAATGCTTTCCATAAATGCTTATTTTCCTTCTTATAAGCCCTACTTTCCTCACTTAAAAATGAAGGATATTGACCTCACAAAACTGCAAATCATAAGTGTTGCCACTTCTTAAATGTCTGCTGTGTGCCAGGCACTTGAGTAACATGCTATTCGGCTTTATGACCCCAGCCCTGGTGTCTCTTCTCCCCATTTTACAGGTGAGCCTCAGTGAGGCCAGGTTTCTTGCCTAGGTTAATAGCAAGGAGGTAGTGCAACAGGGGCTTGCTCCCAGCTCTTCCTCCTCTGAAGCAGATGCTCTTTCGCAGGGCCAGCTGCCTCCTATTTTGGGCATGAAGTGGGTTAATGGGCAACCTTTTTTTTGAGATAGAGTCTCAGTCTGTGGCCCTGGGTAGAGTGCCATGATGTAACAGCTCACAGCAATCTCAAACTCTTGGGCTTAAGCGATTCTCTTCTTGCCTCTGCCTCCCATGTAGCTGGGACCATAGGTGCCCACCACAATGCCGGGCTATTTTTTTGGTTGCAGTTGTCATTGTTGTTTTAGCTGGCCTGGGCCGGGTTCAAACCTGCCAGCCCGGGTGTATGTGGCCGACACCCTGCTCATTGAGCTATGGGCACCGCCCAATGGGCAAGCTTGTTCCTAGTACCAGGCCTAGCACTTAAGGTGGTACTATGCATCTGGAAACATTGGTCTCTTTATTCCCGCAGTCCCAACGCACGTAGGCCCAGATATTTTATGTTTCCATTCATCTGACAGCTTGAATCTTTTTTCTCAAAAACTTTTTTTTTATTTTTAAGGAATAAATCTTTATCAGCATAATACAACCCCACTCCTAAGTATATACCAACAGAAATGCATACATACATATATTCACCAAAAGGCATACACAAGAATACTATGCTGTC
>CAUYPK010121895.1:0-16080 GCA_963574355.1 Loris lydekkerianus | reverse complement strand
TAAAAATATATACCCAAAACAATTACAGTAATTGAGGAATCAGTAGGTTAAATGCTTTTCAATATTTATTGCTAAAGAAAAACTGTAAACTAGCAACAACAACTTT
Organism: Loris lydekkerianus; assembly: GCA_963574355.1. Lineage (NCBI taxonomy): Eukaryota > Metazoa > Chordata > Mammalia > Primates > Lorisidae > Loris > Loris lydekkerianus. Next base: position 15,974 of record CAUYPK010121895.1, on the reverse strand, counting down.
AAAACTTTAAATAAAGTGCAGAAAACCATAGCTTAACAGGTAATCAAACTAAATCACAAAGACGACTGGAGACTACATGCATTTGATTAGGTGCACGCACACCCAATCAAATAACATGTATGACCCGAGTATAAGCCGAGTTCAGGTTTTTTGGCACAAATTTTGTGCCGGAAAAAAACTCGGCTTATACTCGAGTATATACGGTAATTTTATTTTCCTGGAATGGTGAGAGAAAAGGAAATAAAAGAAAGGCCCATCGAGTGGAGTGAGAAAATGTTTTCTATTTTAAATATAAGAAGCTTCATGAATTAAAATATAAAATAATTTCTCCAATATTTAAATATATATTTTAAGTCATAACACCTACAAGAAACATACTTATTATTTTCCTATCCATTCGACAGTAAGTCATCTTATAAAATACTACTGATGTTCTAAATCATAAGTTATAGCAAATAGAGTGGTTCGTTGCATGATTGGCTTCCATCCTTCCCACATGTGCATACATGCACACACACAGCCCCCACACCCAGCGTATGTGCCTTTATAATGACTTGTCATGAGCACAGCCTGTCCGTTGATATTGATCATGGTCACATAACTTGTTACAGCCAATTACATATGTATGACATGAATCACTACACTATTTCAGTATCATATTTAAGGGTAACAGACTTCAAGAAGGAGCGGCCCATTTTACTCTAAGCCTACTCTTACTGTACAACTTTAGAAAAGCCTCTTCGCTTTTCAAATCTTTAGTTTTGTCCTGGAAAATAAAGGATTTGCAACAGACAATACATTATAAATAAATCATTCTATATTATGTATAACGTATCATATAAATATATCTCTGTTCATACTTTCCTACTCTGTAGGTCTTGGGATAGGGAGACTGTCCCCTGTCTCTTTCCATTTTGTATAAAAGCATAGAAATAATTACTATGCTTATTGAAGCAAGTGGTGGAACTGATGATGGATGATAGATGCTGAGGCTGCATCTTTCTCAGATTATTTTTAAGCAGGAAAAAATATTACCAATTGATGCTAATTCACATTATACCCTATTCAATGTAAGTTATTCTAGTCTGTACAATGACATTATCTTGCTGGGTACTAAAGGAATTTGTAATCGCCACCTTTGGATTTAAAGACGCTCCCATCAGTGTCTACATCATGGTTGGAAGTGTGGTTTATTCATTTTATGACCTTTATTCCAGTGAAAACTTCTTTCAGAATACTGATAAATTATCCCTCAAAAGTATTCTTTTTTTTTTTTTTTGAAGAGTCTCCCTTTGTCACTCTTTGTAGAGTGCTGTGGTATCATAGTTCACAGCAACCTCTAACTCTTGGGCTTAAGTGGTCCTTATGTCTCAGCCTCCCCAGTAGCTGGGACTGCAGGTACCTGCCACAACACTTGGCTATTTTTAGAGGTGGGGTTTTGCTTTGGCTCAGGCAATCCACCAGCTTCAGCCTCCCAGAGTGCTGGGATTACAGGCATGAGTCATTGTACCCAGCCAAAAGTATTGCTTTTTTGTGAAATTCTTTTTGCTCAAGTGTCTATGATGGTTTCCAGTTTTACATATTTTATAGCACACATATAGTCCAGACAGATGTTCAAGTTCTTTCATAGCCCTTTACTTTCCAACCAAAGACATGCACATATATACACACATGAACATACACACGATTCTCCCATAGTTATCTATAGAAAAGGTATTGTCTAATGTGCAAACAAGAATTTTATACTGGAGTACTCATTTAAATTCATTCTACTTGGAAGAGATAAAAAAATTCTTAAGGGAGGTCAGTCCCCAGAAGTGACTCTATTCTATGATTCTAGCTGCTTCTGCATTCAGTGCTAATGAAGCAGATTTTAATTCAAGTTGTAAATGTCTTTAATTCCCTTGCCAACTCTCCAATCTCCATTGAGAATTGCTAAAACTATGGCCTCTGAGAGCAAAATGGCTGTATGGTACACTGTGCAATGTATGTTATCTTCTGGAGTATAACCGTCCAAGTATGTTTGAAGTATGGCATGAATTTAAACAAATACACTAAATATAGTAGTAATAAAAGGGGGCAGTGTAGAATAAATTATCCCTTGAATCTTGAAAAACCTCTTTAGTTCCAAAATTATTCAAAAATTTACCTTCATTTGCATGTCAGGCTGAGAAAAACTAGTCCTTTTAATTTTTATTTGTATTGTAATATAGAACGTTATGTAAAAATCAAAAGAATCTCTAAAAGTCTGTTACAGCTTGATTGTGGTCTTCAGAATTGACTGCACATCTCTAAGACGTCTTGGGCCTTTACTTTTCCTGTCTTTTCACTTTGAAACGTGCCAAATCCCATACACTTCTTAAAATATAAGTTTCATCTTTCTTCTTTCATTTGTCTTCATCAAAAGTGGCTTAATTGAAGATCTTGTCAGTTTGACTACTTTGTTTTTCTATCCCTAGTCCCATCATTCCAGTTTTCTTCATTCTTACAGTAGAGGTAACTTTATAAAAGGCAAACAGGACCGTGCTTCTGTGTGGCTCAGTGCTATTCAGCTGATGCCTCCTTCCTGCAGAACAGGAATGAACTTCAGTGGCATAGTGCACCATATGCCTCCTGACTTACCCCTTGGACCAACGCTTGGCCCTTTGCCTTACCTGATTATTCTCACCTCCATTCCCTCTTCTAATATTTTATAATGGAAAAATACTAGTTTTCTCAGAATTTTCTGAAAATGCATTTTTATTTGCTTTCTGTCTGAGAACACTCTATTTTCTTTGCACTCAATGTTTCACTGAGCCTTTCCTCATCTAGCTCGCCAACACTATTTCATGCATGACTCCAATTAATTTGGAAATTAAGTGAAAGTGCATTAAAATAATATATGTGGGTACTTAGCATATACTATATAATCATATCATTGTGCACTATATGTACAAATAGCAATATTGATAGCAATAGTCATTTTATTTCAATGTGATTCTCTTAAATATATTAAAGTAATTGGTGTTTTCATCAACAAAATCATTCTCTATTGATAATTTGGGGGGTTGTAGAGGTTTCTATAATCCAAGAAAATTCTCTTAGATCACCCAGCTTTCCATGAAGCATTTAATTTATTGAAGAAGGACCATTGTGAAATGTTTTTGTGTATATTTAGGAACAGTTTAATCTGCTGATGTCAAATCCTTAAATGCCATGTAAATGACAACTTAGACAATTCATCCCTGGAAATGAAAATCCAACTATACCATTCACAAAGCCTCCCAAATTAATAAGTTTTAATAGGTTCCTAAGCTATTTTTTTACTCCTAGGAGGTATCCTATTACATGTTTTTGATTTACTATATTTTTATCTTGCTCTTATAATTTTCTCTGTGAATCTTTGTATTTTCATAGATATAAAGAACCATATGCTCTCTTATTATCAAAAGCTAAATCTTGTTTATTCTTATGAGCAATATTTTTTGACTTTATCATACAGACTCAGTGTGTGTTTTCACATTTTTCTTAACTCCAATGTCTTCTTAAACAAGTTAATTTTCTTTCTGTGTGTGTTTATTTATTTTTATTTTTTTAAAGAATCATAATTTAGGGAATTTAAACTAAGGATTTTTTGAGACTTACCTAGGTTATTCTTTGAATCTGTATTAGAGCCTTGATTTTGTTGGGTCTACATGTTAACTGCACAAATACAAATGTAACTACAGTCGTGTTGTCACTTAACCAGGGGAATACATTCTGAGAAGTGAGTGATCAGGCAGTTTCATCACAGTGTTAACATCATACAGTGTCCCTGTGAGAGTGCATATAGTAAGAATAAGATCTTTGCCTCCTGTCTCCCATCCTATTTTTTGTTTTTCTTGTAAATTTGTCTTCCACTCTAAAGATGACTATTTTGAATAGTTTATGAGGATTAATTTAGGAGATTAACTATTGAATTGGAAATGTTGTAATAGGTCACTGAGTTATGCTAATTATTATTTAAAATAAGGATTAATGTGGTCTTTGCTTTGAGCTTTTATGTATAAAACTGGTTTTGGAAATGGAGGAGCAGAACAGTCTCAGAGAGGCGACTCTCACTGTTCTCCAGAATCACTGGCCTTCTGACAAAGGTTGGTGGACCAACTCCATGTGTGCATATTGGCTGACAGTGACAGGTGTCTGGACCCTCTTTGTCCAGTAACATACAAAGCTACACATTATAGCTTATTATACACCTGGGCTATATAGCATCGCTTATATCTTAGGCCACAAACCTGTACAGCATCTTAGTATACTGAACACTGCAGACAATCATAGCACAAAGATAAGTGTTTGTGTATCTAAGCAAATCTAAATATTAAAAAGGTATTACATGGGCCACTCAGTTACAACATAATTAGGTGAAGAAATTTTTCAGCTCCATTATAATCTTGTGGGGCTGTGCCCTATATGCAGTCATTGACCAGAATGTCTTTATGTGGCACATGACCATATTGTGATTAAAATCTTTAAAACATGTTTTCAAGGCTGGGCGAGGTGACTCATGCCTATAATCCTGGTATTCTGGTAAGCTGAAGTGGGTGGATTGTTTGAGCTCTAGAGTTTGAGATCAGTCCAAGTAAGAAACAGACCCCTTCTGTGCTAAAAATAGAAAAACTAACCACACATTATGGTGGGTGCCAGTAGTCCCAACTACTCATGAGGCTGAGGTGAGAGGATCACTTGAACCCAAGAATTTGATGTTGCTGTGAGGTATAAAACCACAGCACTCTACCCAGGATGAGAGTAAGACTGTGTCTCAAAACAAACAAACAAAGCAAAGCAAAACAAAACAAAAACAAACAAAAAAACAAGCAAACATGTTTTTTATATAACAAAGTGAAGTGAACATCTTATTTTGATTTGAAAGTGTATCCTTCTTGGAATACAATGCTCAAAGCATGCATATTTTCTTTTAAAAAGTAAATATGAGTTTTCCGTGTTCTCCCTTTTTTCAAAGCAAATGCTTTGAATTTCACAATTTTTCAAATAATATTTTTTAAATCAACTTGTTCTTTTAGCATCAACATTTTAATTAAAGAGGTTTTCCTTACTACAGGTGTAAGGGATACTGATAGTTGATGTATTTAATTCTAAATTTGGCAAGATTATAATCTGTAGTATCACAGTTTTCTTTTTTTTTTTTTTCAGAGTCTCACTGTTTCCTTGGGGGGTGCCATGGCATCATAGTTCACAGCAACCTCAAACTCTTGGGCTTGAGCAATCAGGCAGCCTCAGCCTCCTGAGTACCTGGGACGATAAGAGCACCCTACAACCCACAACTATTTTCTCTATTTTTAGTAGAGACAGGTCTCTGCTCTTGTTAAGGCTGATCTCGAACTCCTGAACTGAAACAATACACCTAACTTAGTCTTCCAGGGTGCTAGGAATACAGGCATGAACCATAGTACCTGGCGCATAAGTTTTCTTTTTTATGATTGTGAGTCCAACTAACACATCTAAAATCCACTCCCCCTCCACCAGAAAAATAAATAAATAAGTAAAGAGAAGAGTAGGGATACCAGGCATTAGTTTGGTGTGCTGCTAAAGGAAGTGATGCTGAAGAATTCATGTTATAAATGTGAAGCTGATGAGTACTTCACTGATGCCTAGACATAGAAAAGCATGGTGAATAAAGACCATTCTTGCCTAGAAATTATATAAAATCTTTAAAAATCATATGAACTATGAAAGGGAGATAGATTACCTATTGCTTTTAAATATCAACTGACACTGTAAGAAGCAAGTTGAGTAAGAAATAGGCATTTTTAATCAGTAGAAAGTAATTGAGCAATCTACTAAAGTGATAAGCAGGGGAAGAAAATGTTACAGTATTCTATCGTCAATGTCCATAAAACAATTAAATGCAGGGCAGTGACTCATAGCTTAAAAAAAAATGTATCACGGCAATGGCTTCTCTTTCTCCTTCTCTCTCTTTTTTAATGTAAAATGTTGCCTTTTCCTTCACCTGAAAAAATTAGTTAAATGTAAATGCATATTTTCATCACACTTAAAGTAAGTGCTATAACCTCAAAATAGAGTGTAATAACCTGATTGAAGCCTGCTACATAAAGTGGAAAAACTTAATCACTTATGATACCTTGTTATATTGGCTCCCATGCCCTAGAGTAATCTGTGAGATTTAATTGTGCTTGTGTGTTAAAGAGAGACAGAGATAGAGAAGGAGACAGAGACACACAAAGAGAGCGACAGAGACCCAGAGAGAGAGAGAAACAGAAAAATACTGTTGGCAATTAACTTGATAACATCCATATACATGCGCATATCCACACAATCTCCAGATTCTGGTTCTGTTTTTTGTGGATCAGTGGATGAAAGCTTTAACGCCTAGATGCACAATAAAAGCTTTTGAAACAGATGTAAGCAGACCCATATTAAAATGTTGGCAATTTATTTTATTAAACAAAACAAAACAACTGCTGACCAAGTAATCAACAGCCTTACAGAGAAAACACTCGGGGAGTGATGACTAAAATTAAGCAACTGTGTGAATAGAAAGAAGGAAGAGTTTGAAGTCGTTTTGTACCAATCTAGTCCACCCTTTCAGGGGTGTGACAGTTTTGTAACTAATTGCTAATTTGTGAGCATTGCTGTATTCACTAACATTTTACAGTTTTGAAATTAAAATTTAAAACATTATAGAGATTTTCTCATTTACATTGTTGGGATACAACTTCTTAATGACTGTGATGTTGATATCAAAACCAACAATTAATGGAAATGTTCTTTATCACAAATATACTTTTATTAGAACAAAAAGTATATTTATAATTAGAAAAACATATGAACATGGAAGGTTAATTATCTAAAATAAAACTAGCCACACATTTTTAGTTAACAAGGTACTTTGATTCTCTCATATTTTATCAAGATTCACTCAACAGCACAAAATATAAGTTTTGTGTAGTGTTACAAAGCATGTTGACTTGAATTTCTTTGTCAACAGGTAAAAATAATACATGTATGAGTTTAAGTTGTTGTGGAAATGTCATGATCTAAGTGAAAGATCTATACAAAAGAACATTTAGTCCTTTGGCTTATGAGAATATAGAATGCTTGGCTATAGGGAACAGCTATGAAAAGAAAAACTCAAAAAAGCATAGTTACCAATTTTGGGATAATTAAAACAAAGAATTGGAAATGCCCTATTGCCTTTGAAGAAAAAGTGGGCAATGGTGGCCTAATCATTAGGTATTTAAAACAGAATATCCCACATACCCAAAAATGTATTATAGAGTACAGATGTTCTCCTAGATTAGAAAAATAAAGTTTGCTTTTAGCATATGGAAGCGTACCATATGGAATTCATTTTCATCACTTCAATGCTTTTAAAAAATACTTCTTGAATAAATACTTTGAGAGATTGATATGGAGATGTAAAACTCTATAATCTGTTTTTATTCTTTTGTATAGAAAGTATCAAGGCAATAATTTAGGAACTTATTACTGAATGGTATAGTTAGAAAGTATAATGATGCTAGATGTAAAATTTTCTCATGGTTTATGAATTTGTTTATGAATTATTATATGTTATTTTTTCCATGTAAAGCATCACATGTATATAAATTAACTCCCACATTTTAATATATTCTTTTCCTTGGCCATTTTTAATCCATTTGCATAGCTTTGAATTCTCCAAAAACTCTCATAGCCCACTTCACTCCTATTTTCATCATAGTTTTTTCCTTTATCTTTAATTTAATAATCTAAATGGTATTATTCCATCAAATATATGTTGGACCAAATAGATAAGCCCAAACCTGACATGTAAATAGAGAATTATGAAAGTACTAACATTATATTTTTTATTTTTCCATCTTTGTTGTGTTCTTTAAACAGGATGATTACAAGCATATCTCTTTTGTTTCATTTGTTAAAAATCGTTTTAGTTTTTTATACATTAATATAATTAGTTAAAATATTTCCATTAAATTTCATGTTTTTTTAAATGCTTAAAATTATACCAACTGATTACTTTCCCTTACCAGTATTCCATGAAAATCTTCGGTGAGTCATCTTTACCCTATGCTAGAAGAAATTTTTTTTCTGTTTATTTATTTATTTATTTATTTACAGAATTAAAAAAGATTCACAATGGTAGTTGGAAATATTCTTTAGTCTTAGTTGCATTACTAGAAAAAAATCACGTTTTTTCTGTGTGTTTTTCCCTACATGTCTTCTTTGTGATTAAAGTGTGTCAAGTCCCACATAGATGAGTAAATGAAAGTTTTAAAATTTTGCATAAATATCGTCTGAGTACTCTGTTAATAATGCTTCTAGATCTATTCTCTGAAGATTCTGATTCAATAGAATGAAATAGAAACCATGACCTTGCAGTTTTAAAGTGCACCTATGTGATGATGAGGTCTGTCACTGGAAGGAACTGTCAGAAACTCTTAAATAGAAAGGTTACAGTGCAGAGCTGTAAGTTTTATATAGGTAGTGGTCTTTATACCTGAGTTCCCAAGTGACTTTTCCTCATTTTCTGGATTTTCCCCTGTGTACATCAGTAGTGTCATTGAATCATAAGATGATGACCTCACAAGGTGAGTCACTTTATACTTTAATTTCTATTTCACCCATATAGATGATGCAAAGAATATTTTTATATATTGATTTGTGTTCCTGTATAGAAATGACATAATACTCCCCTCCAAACATACAGTGACTTTTTACAGATACAACATCTAGTGTAGTGAAAATTTTAAAAAGCTTAAGTCTTAGTGTTTAATGTCTAGAGATTAAAGTTTCAATAATAGATTTATTTTTATTGGGCATTCCAAATTGAGCTATGAGGGAATTACCACTCTTGTCTATAAAAATAAATATGCTTTCCAACGTTTAACATTGGAAAGGTAGGCCGTATGTGAGGAAATTCGGTTGCCCGTCAGCTTTTGCTCTGTTACCTCAAAAACCCGGCTTTCCTGTTAAAGTTTCTTGCTCAGATGATTATGACCACACAAAATAACTTCCATGGATTCACAGTTTCTTCTTCCAGAAGTCAGGCTAAGTGTAAGTTTTATATAAATTGAAATGCAAGGCAAATTAATAAGTCAAAGAAGCTAGATTACAACCTGGGTTATTTCTGATACAAGTAATTATTGCTCTCTTCTGTGGTAAAAGATTGATACCTCTAATAGGTTATAATCTAGGATGGGTAACACATATTGTCATGTTTTAAATGAAAATAAACTATTGTATGTGTATATCATCTTCATTATTTGTTGCCTTAATTGATTTGTTTTTAGTTGACTAGCTACTGCTCAGATAACATCTGATAGGATTTTTAATGTACTTAAAAGTTGTCTGGATGGGGCTGGTAATCCCTAAAATTTAAGAGACTTTTAAAAAGCTATAAAGAAAAAAATGTTTTAAAATATAGGCCTTTGAGACATTCTGAAAATATAAGCCTTCTCCTTGTTTTCAGTGACAATTCTCACTTCTTCTTTTCCTTGCATGTCCTTGGCTATTGAAGATTTTATACCTTTCTGCTTAAATGTCAGCAATTAATAGATTCTTATAATAGATCTCCTTGCTCCTTTTCTGTCTTCACATACCTTGTTATTCTAGTCTGCTGGCTTCAACTGATCTCTATAACTTGTTTCCTTCTCAAACAAGGGAAGATTAGCATCTACAGCCTATTTACCCTTGGTATATGGATGTCCCACAGCCATCTGAAGCACTATACAATGGCCAAAAATAGTTGAAATATTTCTGAAGAACACAAAGTTCAAAGAACAGAGTTTTTACTTAATAACATGATACATTTTAATGATAAAATAACTTGATATCTACATCATGTTGCAAATAAAACAACAAATAATTTCAGATATACTTTGGACTTGAATGAAATAATAAATTAAATAAAAATTAAAACTTTATTTAAAATAAATTAAATTAAATTAAATTAAAACCAAATAAATCATAGAAAATTTTTGTGACCTTTAGATAAGCAAAGATGTTATTAACAGAAAACTACATACTAACTATAGAGCATGAAAAGGGCTAAAACCATGAATTTCACCCATTTTCCTCTCTCTGAGGAGAATAAAGGAAAATTTGCAAAACCAACACATTTATCATTCAGTAGTTTTCAATCAACTAATTTATAAAGTAATGTTTTCTATTGGGGGATGTGCTCTAATTGGAAGTCCTTCCATTTATTCAACAAATATTTATATGTAATCCCTTATGTACTCTTCTGCTGATAAGAATAGAGAATAAAATAGACAAAAACTCTGCTTTCATATAACATATTTTATGTGGGAAGATTGTGAATAAAAAGATTAAACATTATAGAATACATAAATCATATTATATATTGATTACATATTAGTTATGTATAATTCATTAGCACTCATATATACATACACATAAATGTATCTGTGTGTATGGGTATATGTTGTACACATATATAGTGATAAGTGGAGGCTTGCTTGGAAAAAGAGAAAGGAATGAAATTTGAACAGGATGCTGTTATGGAGTAAATGTTTGTGTCTACCTGAAATTTAAATGTTGAAGCCCTAACATGCAAAGCAATGATATTTGGAGGTCAGTCTTTTAGAAAATGATAGGATTTTGATGAGTTTATGATGGTAAGGGAGTCATGGTAGAATTAATGTTCTTATACAAAGAAGAGAGACTGGAAATATCTCTCTCTCTACCATGTGAGGAAGTAGTAAGAAGGCAGCCATTTGAAAGCCAGGAAGACTATCTTCACCAAAAATGAATCTGCCAGTGCTTTGATCATGAACTTTCCAGCTTTTGGAACTTTGAGAATTAAAAATATTCCAAGTATAGGGGAAAGAAAGTCCAAAGGTTTTAAGGCAAGTGCTTCACAGACATGTTCAAAAAGTTACCAAATAGCCAGGTCGAACGAAAGAACAGATTGTGTGATATCTATACTCAGTGGTGATTGGGTAGGTAGGTTATGTTAAGCCATTTAGGCGCATATAAAAACATGAGCTATGGGAGGGTTCTGGTGGAAGGAATGACATATTTGTTTGTTTGTTTTGTTTTAACTGTAATAGGCTAACAGTATATACAGAATATACTAAGGATAACAATCATGGAATTAAAAAAGAGCAATAATGAAGCAGTTATAAAAATCTAGGCAAGAGTTGATTGTGGTTTGGAGCAGAGGGCGCCCCAGATGTGGTTTGAAGTAGTCAGTTTATAGATATACTATAAATACAGAGCCTTAATATTTTCATGGATAGAATGGAAAGTTGGAGAAAGTGAGTTAATCATGACTCTTATGACTTAGGGTCTGAACATTTAGAAGAATGGTATGTTGAAGGAGATGGGTGACTTAGAAAAGTATGGTTTATTCATGTGTGATTAAGAAGAAAAAAAGAAGTTCAGTGTTAGATGTTCACTTAGATATGTGTATTAAACTACAGGACAAAGAAACTGAGAGTTCAAAGGAAATTGAGGTTGGAGATAAAATGTGGGAATTGCATGTTCAAGCAATATTTAAAATTGAAAGATGGCATAAGATCCACAAAAGAATGAATCTGGAGATACCTACGAACTAATTGAGAGCTTAGGCATAAGAAGTAGTGGTTAGGATAAGAAAGAAACAGCAGAGGGAAAAGGGTTCCAGAATGGCCAAAACAAAGGAAAATGTTAAAAGCTACAACTCAGTGTGCAAGTGTGTTGAGGAAGAGTAGATAGTCAACTAGGCCAAATAACGTTTGAATGTGACTGAGAATCTATCATTCGACTTAGTATTGTGGAGTTCACTGGTGACCTTTTAATGACCAGTATTAGTGTGGATAACAGTTTGAAGTGAGTTTAAGAAAGGGAGACGAGGCTTCACACAGAGCAATTACTGATAATTTCTACAAGATTTTTTGTGAAGAGAAATGGAGAAGTAGTTGTGAAAACTGGCAAGAGAGGAATGTTTAGGGGAAGAACAATAACGGGGCTGAGCACAGTGGCTCCTACTTGTAATCCTAGCATTTTGGGAGGTTAAGGAGGGAGGATTGCTTGTGACAGGGAGTCTGAGACAGTCTGGGATAAAGCAAATCTAGTTTCTATGAACAATTAGCTGGGTGTGGTGACATACTCCTGTAATCCCAGTTGCTTAGGAGGCTGAGGCAAGAGGACTGCCCTCGTTCAGGAGTTTGAGGCTGCAGTAATCTATGCTGACACCACTGCACTGTAGCCATGGTTAGCAGAGCAACACTTTGTTCAAACAAACAAATGAACAAACAGAATAACAGAATAGTACAGCAGAGAAAAAAAATAAAAACAAGGAGTATGGGAAGAAATTTGTAGAAAGTCGGGGTTCTAACAGTTTTTAGGTAAATAAGTTGGAATTGAAATGCTGTTGCTTATATGGTCTTGTAAATAAGAATAACAGGAGAACTCATTAAGGTTGTTGCTGGTATCTGCAATTTCATACTTTAGAGATATTAGAAAGAATAACCCTGAGCAAAACAAAAAATCGAGTCATGTTTGAGGTTTTGAATATAAATGCATTGATATTATATATCAATTCTAGGCTCAGTTGTTTAAATTTTTGAACAAGTATGTTTTTTTTGTGATATTTCAAAACCACATTTGCAATTCTCATCTCTCTCCACACACCATGAATCTCTCCCAAATGCAGAGCTTCCATTGACTTCAAAGGAAACATTTCACATGGAAGCAATAGGCTTTGGTTAAGAACTGAAACCAAAGAAAATGCAGATACTGAAGATATATTGAGAGAGATGGCAGATCATATATTCAGTGGACATTTGCAAATGCATAGGAAGTCCATTCTGGATATATATTCTTTCATAAGCAAGTTGAAATTGTTATTATAAATTTTGCAAAAATGCATTCATGCACTACTTAGCTTTACAAAGAGCCCATACACCTGTGTTATTTGAAAAAGATCAAAATCAGAATCATATTCCCTCTTTGCTTACTTATAGAAATACATTAATATTTTAAGATATTTAGAATTTCATAACAATCATTTAAAATATGTAAAAATTAATTTGCCAGATGTTTGTGTATATGCACACTCATAAATATTTTGAAATTTAAGCCAGTTTATTTAAAATAATATTAATATTGTTATGTAGCATATTTAATTCAAGAAATATATTTTCAATTATTTCTTTTTTACTGAACACAAGGCAATTTATGCTTGATGAGAGAAAGTCCCATTCACACCTGACAACTGGAAGGGCAGAAAGGTAATTATAATTAGAGTTATGAGGTACTGAAACACGTACATAGTGATAATGTGAACATGAACATATGACAACCAATATACACATTAGTTTGAAAACTGGGAAAATTTCAAAACAGCAATTTCCTTACTGATAGTGACAGTTTTTTCTAGAAAAAAAATTATAATTTCAAAAGAACTAATAGTTCTATAGTTCTTATCATTAGACTCATAATAATATAATGTCACAAAATGAAATTTTGTGAGATGAAATTACTATGAAATTATCTCACAAAATGGCATTTTACTCTTATCACAAATTTGAAATCTTTCTCTAATTATATAATTAGATACATTATATCTATGTATAATTATATAATGTATATAATTTATAATGATTATGTATATAAATGCATATATTTATACTGTATATAAATCATAGATAGTTTATGTAGTTAATAAAAATAAACAAAACTTAGACAAGCAAGGAATAATTTAGAAAAATAAAATGAGGTAGTTTTCTTGTATCTGTTAAAAAATTGACTCTCTGACTTCAAAAATAAAATTGAAGTGTTTATGTTCTTCGCAATTTATTCCCTTCTTTCCTTCTCTCTCTCTTTCTCTTGTGTGTGTGTGTGTGTGTGTGTCTGTGTGATTCTCTCTCTTACCTTAGCTCTGTTGATTGCCACAGTAATTTAAAAAAAATTAAACCATGGTACTATGGCTGCACACCAAAAATATACTTCTGTGTGTTCAACTGCAATATTCCCCCTGAGGCCAAAATTTTTTCACAAAGAATAATGCCATGCAAAGTAACAGGAAACATACTGTGAATAATGTCTTACACATGAAAACCTTGGTTCCAATACTAAAAATTGGTTTTGTGTATGCAATCTAAATAGCCATAAAAATAACAACTTAACAGTTCTTAGATCAGTCAAGCATATTTCAGTTATAAACACTTTGTCATTTATTAGTTAATTTTTCCTAAAAATTTTTCAAAGTGCTAGCTTTAGTTATATATAAAAAGCTCAAGACTTAATTTTATCCAGTGTCAAAAATATTAAAAGGAAATCATTACACATACAATTTCTGATGTTTACTTTTAAATGGTATAATGATATTCATCTGAAAGCTCTGTCAATTTCTTAATATAAAAGTTATATAGTGAGTACATAAAAATATCTTCAATAGGTGTAGAACAGTGATCTGTCATATACTCTTTATTTACAAATAATTATTTGTTATATGAATTTTACCCATTTTCATTCACTTTTAGTACCATTCACAATAGAAAATAGTTCATAGCCTCCAATTACTTTGGCTTTTAAATTTAAACTTCCATTAACTTAGTTTCTCATTCTTTAAAATCAATTTCTGGTGAGTTTATACAGCTTTTGCCAACTTAAAAAAATAAATAAATTATATGCAGTTATACTTTTTAGAATGTATCCATATTTCTAGTAAAACAAAGTTATTTGTGAACATTTTCAGGTGAGTATTAGTAATGAGTAATTCTTCTACCAAGGTAAGGAAATATAGTAATGTTTAAATACAGATTAGAGAGGATTCTGGAAAAAACGTTAGAATAGAAAAAAACAGGAATCTGTCTCCCCACCCATACAATTTCATTGGGAAAATATGTCTGATATAACTATTTGGAGCTCTGAAATTTATTGAAGGCTTGCACCTTCTGGAGGAAGGATAGGGTGGTAAATTATGGCTCATTTTGGTTGATCTCAGCTTTTAGTATAACAGCAGCTGCGGCAGCCAGTTGTGCAGGTATTCCGGGAACATCTTGAGTGCAGCTTGTGAAAGTCCAAGTGGACAATAAGGCAACTGTTTCCTGAATACTGGAGACTTGTGTCCAGATTATGAATTGCTCCCTTTATCACAGAGATGCAGCAACAGTGGTAGGTGGCCTTTGTCGTACATTTCTCCCAGTTGACAGGTGCTCTTCCCCAGGCTGAAGTGACGTCTAGTGAATTAAAAGTTAATGCCCTTTCTCTCCCATTCTCTAACCCAGCTCCATTTTTGTTTTTTTCTTTCCCTCTTTGGGAGCCAGACAATAAAACTAGAGTATTTAAAAGCAACGACATAGATGAGGAACACTAGTGAGTAATTCTGCCTTCAAAGAGAAAGGCACAGGCTCAGAAATGACCCAAGAGAACCTTAAATTTACACATCAAGCTGATGTTAGGCATGGAGACAGCCTACAGTAATCACAAACCCCAAACAATAAACAATAACATAAAACAGACAACCCCCAAGCAAGGGGAAAAACCTGATTTTCACATGTATCACAAGATTAGCTTTAAATGAACAGTTTTCAACACAAACTGAAGGTTAAAAAAAAAAAAAATACAGGAAAGTATAAATAAAAAAGTCAATAGAAACTACCCCTTGAAAAAATACCTGATGACAAATCTACTAGACAAAAACTTTATAAGAACTGCCTGAAAGATGTCAGAACTATGGGGCTGTGCCTGTGGCTCAAAGAAGTTGAATGCCGGCCCCATATACCAGAGGTGGTGGGTTCAAACCCAGCCCTGGCCAAAAACTGCAAAAAAAAAAAAAAAAAAAAAAAAAAAAGTTGAAAGAAAAAAAAAAATTTTGGGCTAAATTAAAAAAAAAATTTTTTAATAAAAATTTTTTGCTTAAATAATTTTGTTTTTTATTTCACCCAAATTTTTTTTTTGTTCAGCAACTTTTTTTTTTTTTTTTTTTTTTTTTTTTTGCAGTTTTTGGCCAGGGCTGGGTTTGA
>CAUYPK010121885.1:0-14441 GCA_963574355.1 Loris lydekkerianus | reverse complement strand
TTGTTGGGTATTTGAATTTTTTCCAGCTCGGGCTCTTATAAATTAATAGCTTGCTATGAAAATTATTTTACAAGAACTTTTCTTGATGATTATTTGAATTTGTCTTAACTGTCACTACTCCTAAGAGTAGAATTTTTAGGTCATATGGTAAATGAGTGTTTAATTGTACTCGTAATTACTAAAAACTACTAATTTTTTTTTCTACTTACTATCATTAGTCCTTTTTAACTTTTTAATTTTAGGAACTTCAGTGAGTGTATAAAGAAAACTAATTACAGTTATAATTTGCATTTGCCTAAATACTAATAAAGTTAATTACCTTTTATGTTTTTAGGGACTACTCTTATATCCTCTTTTAGGAAGTACATATCCATATCTTTCATCTGTTTTTAATTGGGTCAGTACAGATAGATATAAAATTGTGAATTTCTGTGAACATCTCTAATAGCAACCAGTTCAACACCAGAGTTAGTGCCACCCTTCCCGCTGTCCCTATTTGTTACTTTCTGTTGCCAGTGATAATTATGGCTCTTGTTATTAACAATGTTTGCCTATTTGTCCAATCCTAATATATACATAAAGTTTTAATAGTTCTAGAATTGTTAGCTAGCATTAAACTTTTTGGGCCTTTACTCTGTTCTTAGGACCTCCTGAAATATTAAGCTGGAACTACAGGTGTGCCACCACACCCATCTAGTTTTTCTATTTTTAATAGAGACAGGGTATCGCTCTTGCAGAGGCTGGTCTCAAACTTCCACCTGCTTGGATCTGTTGGATTTCAACATATTCAATTTTAAGATAAGCTGCCTGGCTTAATGATGACTTAATCAGAAGCCTAGATGTTTGAGTGAAGAAGTAAAGGGAATATCCATCATCCCAACACTAAGTTTGGGTATCTCATTTAAATTCCTGCCAAAAGTCAGGTCAAACCAAGTAGTGAGAAACACAGCTAATGGGATAGAGAAGCCTTAGAAAACTAGGCTGTGGTGTTGTAGAAGTGGTTATTTGAGGACAAAAGTGCCAGATAAAACACTTATGGTTTTTATTTCATAGTTTAAACAGATGATACATTTTCATGATTCAGACATCAAAAATCCCTGACCCCCATCTACCCAGTTCTCCATGCCACAACATTCTCCTTTCTGAAACTTCCCAAGAAGTGTCACACACTGTAAAGTTAGCTTGGTGGTTGTAAAGAGAAAAATGAAGTTAGTAGCTGAATAGCAAATAATCTCATTAATCTAACCTCTCATTTCTTGGAATAAGCCAGTCAAATTAAATAGATGTATCTGGCAGTATAGGTGGGCTCTTGAATCCAGGCCTCTCTGTATATGATGCAGGCAAACAGATCTTCAACCAGAGACATTTCTATGGAAACAGAAGAAAAACAAAAGTAAAATCTGGAGTAGTCTACAAACTAGTTTTTTTAGAGTCTGGGGGGCAATCAGCTGAGAATACCAGTGGCAATCTAACAGATTTTCTTGGATTGTAGTTTGTGTGCAAATTTGTTCAAATATAAGCTATTGTGGTAATTTTTCTTCAAAGCCAAGTTGATTAGTTTCAGCTTAAAAAGAATTTCAGTGTTTAATGATTCTAAGTCAGAAGGGCAGGGGAAAAACTGAAAACATTTGAAGAGTCACAGCCAGATATTGCAAGAAACTAAAAATGCAAGGTTCAGTCCAGATAGTAAGAAAAAACCCTCAAAAACAATGAACAGGGCTAGAATCTAATAACAGGTGCACGTTTTTCTGCCTCTAGTCTCCCCTTTCTACCAAAGATATTTATAATAAGACTGGCTTATTTTTAAAATAAGTTATTTTATTAACTCAGTTTGATTATTTCCATAAAGTGCAGTAAAAATAGTGATTTAACATATAGGCTGTTTTCAAGTTGGCTTTGCTGGAATTTTTCATAAGGAATCTCAGATTAGAGATTTGATTTGCCTTTAGACTATGTCTGTAATAACCGTACAAATTAGGTGAATTCTGCTGTTCTTGAGGTCCTCAAAATATCTAAAAGTTCCTTGGCCTATTAATAAATAACATTCTTTACTTACCACCAGGCAACCGATTGCATATAAGGCATCAAGTCAGTTTCTCCAAGGCCTTCTCTTGGCTTCATAATCTCATTCTGAGTTCCTTAAAGCTGTCTGATCATATGTGAAAATAAGATATTTCAGTCAAGGCCTTGGTAAAATTACCCGTATTTCCGATTATATTCTGTTATATGACACATTTTTCTTGAACTTATGCAAATAACCATATTGCCATATACATGAATACTCATGAATAGTTTAAGAATTTCGGAGGGATAAGGTAGAGAAAGGCAGATGTTTTCCTTTTTTTCCCCCAATAGTATACTTTACCCAATTTGCTATAAAACTTAAGAAAAGAATTTCTTTTTAACTTTGAAAAACAAATTCAGTCCTATTTCAAGCACAAAATCCAGGAAAATCATAATCCTTTGTAAGTTTATTCCCATGTAATTAATTCTTATTCTGCTTATTATTGAGTTAGTAGTTTTATGAGTCCAGTTTTTTTCCATTGGAGTTTTTTTAATTCTTAGCCAGTCCACTTGGATGATCTCAAAGTCATCATCAGCAGAGGCCTGAGTTTCAGAGAACCTGTCAGAGGCTTTTTATCCTTCTCATCAATGTTTAAGACAGAACACATTATGATTATAGCTACTAGCAAAGATCTTTTAGAAGAAACATCAGGGGAAAGCCATTTACTGTGGACAACCATACTTAAAATGGCCATGGTAAAAGATTTGATGAGAGTTTGTAATAATAATGCAATTGACAAGGAAATCTGGTTATTTATGTAACATATAAAACTTAACATTGGAATTGTGACTGATAACATATACCAAGACATACCAGATTTCTAAGAATCTTATTCATGTTTGGAACACAGGAATAACGCATTTACACAAATACAACTCAAAGAAAATTAAAGACCATTTCTTATTTGACGATGCTTTTCATATGATTTTTGACATACCAAATAAGACTAATATGTCTCTCTTGGGCTTTCAAGTGCTTTTCGGGAATGTTCAAAAGTTAGTTCAAGGTCAAAAAGACTTCATTTAAATTCTTCCTCCCTTCTTTTGGGAGGCAATGCCATCTCCCTATTCTGCTTTCTTCTCTCTTTCTTATCTCCCCACCTCCACTCTTTCTTCCCTCATCTAATGTAAAATAAATTATACTTTTATATATCCTAAAAAAAGATTTGCTTTAGAATTTGAAATTTGATTTTGAGAAGTCTGTTGAAAATAAAGGTTCAAAACATTTGATCAAAAATAGGATCATAGGTCGCTGTGAAACAAGGGACGTTCATTTAACCAAACTGATAATTAAAAGATTTCCAAAAGCAAAAACCTTTGTTTCTTGCTAGATAAAAGACTCAGTTTTCCAAATAATCAAAAGACCTAATAAAAATGACACAGGCACACAGAATCTGTTCCTCTTTCTCCTGCCCCTCCCCCCAATTTTACAGTTAATGCAAAATGTGAGCAAAATCTTTTAGTATTTTTTTTATCAATATTAATGAAAATCTTACTTAAAAGAGATAATCAAATTTTACTTTTGTACATGTATCAGTATGTTATTAATATTAATACTAAAGTTAATATCAATAAAACTTTATAAACAAATATCTATGCAATATTTGCCAGCTTTGATACCCACGCAAAATTTTTATAAACCTTTTATAACCTCTTTGCAAAGTTTTTTATTCTCTTCTCCCTCAACTTTTTATATTCATTTAGTTTTATTTGGATCACTATATTATTTCTGCATTTTGACACAACCTATAAATAACCTCTAAAGTAGACAAAATTACTTTTTTAAAATGAAAACCACAGTCTTAGGCCTTTTATTAAATCTTCCTCACAAAACACATCCCACCCCCTCCTGTATATTTTGTATACAGAATTGTTTCCCTTATTCCTAGTAGTTTTAAATACATATGGCATTATAATTTCTCTTAGTAGCTTTAATTTGCAGTGAAAAACTTACAAAGTCAGCAGTTCTTTTATTTCCCAAAAATTTTATGAAGACATATTTTATAATGTTTAGAAATACACAGTTTTTCACAGAACATTTTTAGAATGTGGAACAGGACATGTTTACTAAAAAAACTTCAATAATTTTTGGTTTCCTGAAATAAAAAGCCAAAAATATATAAACCTAAACTTATACTTTATATTTTAGTATTTTAACCTAATGAGATATGGCTCAGCTATTGCCTGTTATTCAATTTAACATAATATGACTATAAGTTTTAAAATTACTGAAAAGATTTTTAAAATTAATGACAAGTTTATCCACTAAATGTTTCCTATTCATGTAATTCACTCATTCTTAACAATAATATTTAAATTGCTCATGTAAAACACAGCTAGCCATTTAAGTTAATTTTTCTTTTGAAAAAGCAGAACTGGGTTTTGGCTTCACACCAACCAGCCTCATCTTAACCTGGACCTTTGAAATACTGGACATAGGTTGGTTTAGAATATCATGGATGTCAGTGGTGTCTTTAAAATAGGCACAAAAGATACAACCCTCATGATCATACACACAAAAAAATATACGCCCAGATGCAGGTTAAGATAGTAAAAGATGTTTGTGGCCAGCAGTGGTTGGGGCTGGTGTGAGTATAGGTTGTCCACAGTCTCTCCATGAGCACGTGGACCCAGGGACACACAGGGGTCCCTGCAGTCACAGGCCTGCTACCAGTGACACCAGGCAGGCCCTCCTGAGAGCACTAAACAGGCAACAGAGATTCAGACAAAATCCCTTGTATGGATGGCGTCCTTACTAAGACAGACTCTTCTAAGAGCCCGTCCCAGTCAGAAAAAAGAGAGTGATGCTTAAAATTGTATATGTCTCGGGGTTTCCATCCTTTCAGACTGGCCACTGGATGTGACCTGAAAACCTTCTCCCAGATGGCAGCGACTAAGACAGAGTGCTCCCCCTTGGTTACAGGTCAACTCTTAAAGGCATAAAACAAAAGGGGAACCTTATCTGGTTTATATTTCGGGGACCCACAGCACAGTTTGTCTTAAACAGATGCCAGTCCCATGAGAACTGTAAAACTCACCAGTATATGGATGCTGGCTTCAAGAATGTGCTTGTAGGGGTTTTTGCCCATGTTCTACCTGATGGCACCCCTGTTTAGGACAGAACAACGCAGGAAGACAATGGCAAGCGAAAATTCAAAGACGATTTCTGGGAAGAAAAGAATCAGACGGTATGAATATTTATACCCAAAATACACCAGAGTTGCTACACCTAAGATTAGTCATACAAATGCTTTTCCCCATCGATCTTAAATTTGGGAAGGAAAACAGTAATTTTACCATCTGCTCAACTAGTTTCCACGAAGGGAGATCACGAGTCTGACTGCATTTCTCACCCTTCTGCTGGATTGTCAGGACCAAGTTTCCCTTCATTGCGGCTCTCAGAAGATCAGAAAGGTTGTGGTTATCTTGCTCACAGCACCAAAAGTGGAGGCACCAAGGGAAAGTTTGTCCTTCACACGTTCTAAAGTTTCACTGAGTATCAACAAAAGGCAGATTAATGGAAGAAAAGGCATACACAGTTTATTCTAACATGCATAGCTGGGGGACCCATAGGGGAATGATTCCCCATAACCCACAGTGGGGCCCAGGTTTTATTTACCCTTGTTCATAGGGGAAGAAGAGATGAGGAGATGGGGCATCTGAGGGATAGTAAATAGGATAGTAAATGATGTGTAGGGGGAAATGAATAGCCTTGGGGAACATACAGTGTCCTGGGACAGAGTCTGTTGGGCCTACAGAGCAGACAAAGGCTGGTAAATGATTCCTTTTGAAATACTAAATGGGACCAAATTAGAAGACAATAGTTTGTGATAAAAGTCTGTCCAGGTATATTGACAAACTTGAGTCTTTCCTCCTACAAGATTAGTTGAATTATTATTTTTCTTTTTTTTATTATTAAATCATAGCTGTGTACATTAATGCGATTATGGGGCACCATACACTGGAGACCATTTGACAGATGGAGGTAATTGTTTTCTTTTTTGGCTATTGCAGACTTTAAGGAAACTTCAGAGGACAGTTTTGAGAGAGACAGAAGATTGAGAGCTGGGTAGGGGTGGGGTGGAAGGTCAGAGGGACCTTGAGGTGCTTTGTTAGTTCAGCACGTCAGCGTTTATTTAGGGGTATCAGTTGTTGACCCCCAGCAATGTGATAAATACGCTTCCGTATGGGTCAGTTTACATGGTTGGAATATCTGCCGGATAAACTCTTCGAAGGGAGTCAAGAATACATATGCACTTGGGATTTTAATAGCTAGTAGGTGGCAAATTGCTCTCCAGTTGCGGTTGGAAGAATCAACCCACCCATTGCATGTGGGGGATTCGTTCCGCACTTTTTGGCCTTTGGCCAGTCAGATAAGTGAAGAGTGGTATCTCTAGTAGTTTTAATTCGCATTTGTCTTATTTTGAGTGCAGTTGAGCGTCTCTTCAAATGTTTAAGTATTGCTCAGGGCCTAGACTAGGATGAGGTGACCATGGTGCCTTGGGTGCAGAATTTAAGGATGGCCCTGCCACATTCTCAGGGTGTCCTTCCCCCTTAGTGCCCTGGGCACCTGCCTGCCCTAGTCCCATCCCTAACAGTTCTCACCTCGCCTGGAACCTTTTGCATTCCTTTTGTGTAATCTGTCTTCTCATAATCTCTCCACATTCTTCTTTTAGGTTATTGGCCTTTTCCTTATAGGAGCTTCCCGTACATGTAAGAGATTATTTATTATATTTGTTGTGGGGTTTTTTGTTCTTCAGAGTTTTTCCAGGTAGCCTTTTGACTCTTACTTTGGCTTATGGAGTTTTGTTTCTTTTTTCGCCATGTGGAAGTTTTAAATTTTTTTAAATGGCCAATTTAATAATTTTCTTTTTTGTGATTCTGGATTTTTGTGTCCCAGAAAGACCTTCTACATTTTGGTATTGTAAAAAATATGCTCCTGGTTGTGCCCTCACATTAACCTGAAATTTAAAATAATAATAATAAATATTCTCTCATGTTTTTTTTTCAGTAATTTATGGTTCTTTGCTGTTGCATTTTTATAATTTACAGTAATCCATTTGGAATTTGTCTCAGTTTATCGTATAAGGCGTGGATTCAGTTTTACTTTATTTCAGGCTGCCCAGTTATGCCTTTACCATAGTGAATAAATAGTCCATCTTTCCCCCACTATTTTGGAGTTCCCTCTTTATTACTGTGTATATGTATATTATTTTGGGCTTTTTCTTCTATTCCATTAGTCTCTATGCCTTTTTATGTACTAATACCAGAATATACACTTTGAAAGAGAAATAAAACATATTGACGTTTAAAGTTATGAGAGGTAAGTTTGCTTTGCTTGGGGCTAATGCATTCGTGTAAACCTTTCTTTTTTCATCACTTGGAAATGTCACCTGTGTACCCATGTATAGGGGCTTTAGCAAGACTTCCTGTGTATGGTATATTTTCACTTAATTGAAAATGAGAATTTCATGACGTTTTGGACCAGAACGGCAGAAGTTACAATCATCAAAAGTCTCTCAAATGACAAAACCATGGTAGGCCAGGTCAAGATCTCATGGACAGTTGGGAGAAAGCATAAAAAGAGAAAGAAATAGAAGATTTATTGAAAACACAGACTAAAAGTTCTAGCAGCTGTTTGCTTTTAGAACAAATTAGTTTGACGGGGGAAAAAAAATCACTTCTATTGGCAGCTTTCAAGGTACCATCTTCTGTCAGTAAATAAGCAGTATCTTCCACAGTTTTATTTTATTTTATAAGGATCATAGCAATTGTTAAAAGTTTATCAACCCATCTCCTAATGGTTTGAAATTTACTATTTTTCCTACTTACTTTTCTCACATTTTATTCACAATTCGTAGAAACATGCTTGTAATTTTAGTGCTTAAGAATATTCTAGACCTGGTCTCCTAACCAAATCTTAAGAATAAGCCAGGAGGAAAGATTTATTTATTTATTTATTTTTTTGGGGGGTGTCTTACTACCTCTATACTCACCCAAATGGATAAAGAAGAGAGATGGTTATGATTGCCGTTTAAAGGGACCGAATACGATCATGTGAAAAAAAAAGATTTTGGATTCAAACATTTGGTTTCCACGTATTAGCCTTAGTTTCTTGAAACCTTAGTTAATAAAACCTTAACATATGTTTGTCTCCCTTGTAAGAGCTGTGATGAACTTTCCATGGATATAAAGATCCTTTGGGTTTCAAATCAGTTTCTAAAAGCCTAATTAAAATTAAATATTTCCCCTTCTACAAAGGGAGGTTTCAAATACATGGTATAAATAAAGGACAATATTGGGTGCTTCAGTGGTGTTTGGTGTGATCTTATTATTTCTCAGTGGAAAAAAATAAGCTCTCTTTTGATATTTAATTCCCTCAGAGTGAGGCTAGAGATCATCTAATATTTTACAAGTGGAAGTCTGCATCTTATTACTGTATTCCTACTTTTATTTATTAATTTTAATTATTTTTTATTAAATCATAACTTTGTACATTGATGCATTTATGGGGTCCAGGGTACTGCTTCAATATACAATGTGAAATTCTTACATTGAACTAAGTAACACATCCATCTCAATCATACTCATTTCTTAAAAGTTTTGAAATGTACCATTCCTACTTTTAAAGATTATATAGCACAAGCTTAAGTAAATGTGAGACTTAATACTGCTTGGTGATGACTTTTTCTACAACTGGTTGATCATGACATCTAGTGTTCAATGTTGAAATTGCACATTCTTCTTAAAAGCAGCTTATAGGGAAACTGATGAGAATTGCTGTTTAATTAGAACTGGGGATAAACTAAATAAGCCGAGTAAAATAAGAGGAAATGGAGTGATTGAGGCAATGACTGGGGAAAATTTGAACTAGAAGGCTGATTTCTCTTTAATGACAACCCCAAGAACAGTAAATAACCCTTGGGGCAATTGTGTATGGACATGTAAAGTGAACTGCTATTCAGAGCAGTTCTGAGTCAGTTATTATTATATTTTTAGTTAGTTCTTCTTTTGCATCTTACTTCTCATTGGAGAGATATAAAACCAGGTAAATTCACTGGCCAACTACCCTGAGCAAGTCATATAATTTCTCTGAGCTCATATCATAAATTTCGGTTAGAGAATTAGAGATAATTTCATGTCTAAAGATCTGGGCTGGGTATGGGGGTGCATTGCACACAATAAATAGCAGTGCTGGTGGTCATAGTGGTGGTGAGGGCGTGGGGATGTGTCTGGGGAGGTCATTTGCCTGGATCTTCATGTTTAAGGGTTGCGGAGAGCAAAGACATGACTGTGCAGAAATTGTCCAGAATATTGTAAGTGGATCTGGGGACTGACAAATGACAGGAGCTGATCATGAGATGAACAGAAAATGTGGACCATGTGAGGCTCAGACAAAAGGAACCATGGTGCCTGACAAAGCATGGAGGTTGGGAAGACTACTGCTCTGCTGCCTTGAGTTACAGAGGGCAGGAGAGAGGGAAGGAAGCAAGCCTCAGATCTTCTTGGGGAAAGAGGTTCACCTGTAGAGCTTTAAAAAAACATAGTTACGTGCAGAGAGATGAAGTTTCTTAACTTTTCTGAGCCCCATTTTCCACTTCCGTAAAGTGGGGACAATAATGGTACTGACCTCACAACGTCATGAATATTAAATGAGAAGATACTTAAAACCTCAGCACAGTGCCTGGTACAGCTTACTCAGCACGCAGTAACTGACTGCTGAGCCATGTGCTTGCTAAAGAGAGATTAAAAATGGGACAAACAGAACTGGGACACATTACCCTTTGATTCCTCCTTGCCTTTGTCCTGGCAGTTCCCTCTGCCTAGAAATCCTTTCCTTCCTTCCTTCCTTTATCTACCCACATAGCTCTCTGCTCATGGAGGAGGCCCTGATTCTGGTGGGCATCACTAGCTGGGGCCCATAGTCTCTTGGGTTTGACAACTTGTTTTTCGACTTTGCACTTCTGTCTCCCATGATAAACATGAACCCTTTGAAGGCAAACTGCTTAGGTGCTTAAGGAATGTTCAAAGAACTGATGAGTATACGAAAATGGTAGGGGAGAAGGAGGGGGAGGAGCAGGAGGAGAGTCAAGTGTAGCAAGATGTCAACTGAGTTTAGGTGAAGGGCATATCAAGTTCATGGAACTATTTATTTAGCTTTCAAAACACAGTGTTGAAAGGGGAAAAAGTGAAAGTTTTTGTTGTTGTTGTTTCCCTTTTTAAATTGAAAGCATTACTTTTCATGGAGATTGGCATGGGCTCTGACGTCTTGTGTTTCTTCCTCCCCTCCTTGGGCTGCTCTGGGAGCTCAGAGATGCTGTTCATGACCAAAGGGCAAAGCTGTGGTTTCTGCCTGCAGGTCTCTTTACCGCCAGCTTGGTTCCCATCAACTGGGGATTAATTTACAATTAAGAGAAAATTATATCGCTCTCCTTATGTGTGAGCACTCCCCCTTCTCCCCACCATAGTGGTTGGAAGCCATGATGTGTTTCCGAATTTGGGGTAAGGAAGGAGAAGGTTGAATTTTGCCAAGAGGAAGCATTGAGACGGTCCTTTGAAAATGCATGTTCATGTTAGAGGCAAATAAACAAATAAAACCAACACCACAACAGAAACTAACCTAGATGTGTCATTTCTAGGTCCCTCTCCTGGGCATTTGCAGAACAGTGGTATCCCAGATCACTCATTACAAAAAAAAAATTCCACATGCTCTTTGAAAAACATAAAAGGTACGGGTTCAAAGCTGTATCCTAACTACATTCCCTTTGTGGTGTGCATTGTTTAAACTGGTAAGCTCTGTGCTTTAATAAGCACAATGGGCAAATGGGATTTCAAGACTAAAGCAGAAGTACTTAACAAATGCTCTTTGAATGTCTCTGTTTTGTTTTATACACATATATACATAGATAAGAAAGGGCCTGAGGCGAAGCCTAGAAGGAAAGACACACATCCTTTCTGTTCTATGTGTTTCTTGCAGAGTCACTGCTTCTCAGTTGAAATCCTGTCTACCCTATGATTTTCCAAGGCTTAGGTGGTACTTTCTGAGCTAATAGGCTTTTTGTCCACATAAGAAAACAGTTCCTAAGAAACAGAACCTCCTGACAATGCAATGGCCTATTCCGTGTGCTAACACTTCCCCTATTAAAAACGGTGCGAATGCTTAGAGAATGCGTGATGAACAATGGGCTGGAAGCAGGCGAGAGAGCGATGTTCAGGCTGGGTGCAGACCAACTGGTAACCTGGATGAACTAGGACCAGAGAAGGGAGCTTTTACCTTGAGTACAGGTTTGGACAAGATCACTGCCAGATCTCTTTCCATTTAAGATACGGCAAATCAGAAATCATGAAAAACTCAAGGGAGAATCTGACACTCTGAATCCATCTGAAGCGTGGATGCCATCTCTTTCTGTGACAGCAGGTGTCATTGCTGATATTGTCCAATCATGCATCAGTGCAATTCTCAGTCAAAAGGTGGCCTCTGTAACTCAGCTCTCCTGAGCTTCAGCCTTGTCTACTAATTCCTCGCTGTCCATTTCCCCCTGCGAGTCTCACTGCGCTCCCCAGGCTGATCATGATGAATCTGAGCTCACTGTCCTTCCCTCCTCCCTTGCCCGTGCCCTGATGTTGGTGAGGGGCACCTCCATTCACTCAGTGACCCACTCTGGATCAGCTGGATGGTGTCTTCATTCCCACCTCCCCACATCTCGTGGGGACCAAGCTCAGCCTGTCCTATGTCCTTGAAGTCTACTGACTCTGCCCCTTCCTGGCCCTCTTGCTTTATTTCAGGTCTTCAGCCATTTGTTCTTTGGACATCGCAGTGGTCTCCTAAATTGTCTTACTGCCTTTTTCTTTTTCAGTTGAGCTTTTGCTTCAAGCCAGAAGGATTCTAAAATATAAGTCAGGGTAAACTATTCCCCTGCTTCTGGGTCCACTGTGCCTGTCCCATTTTCCCCAGTTAAAAGTCCAAACTCCTTAGCACAGTGATCTGCGTGAGCTAGCTGCTGCCTTCCTCTGCATTCTTTTTTTTTTTTTTTTTTTTCCTAATTAGAGGATTTACTGCTTTTTAAACAAACAACAATTAATGCATAATTTACCAAAATTCAATTTGACCCTGGATTTGGAAGAAAATCCAGAAATTAAGTTGTATTTGAGCACTCCATGACAATGAGCCCTTTTTCTTCTAACTTTTATCATATGTAATTAAATAACTTTACTGTAGTACTTTCCACTGATTTGATAGTTTTCATTCAAGAGTTCCAAAGGTGGCTCGGCACCCATAGCTCAGTGGTTAAGGCACCAGCCATATATACCTGGACTGGTGGGTTCGAACCTGGCCTGGGCCTGCTAAACAACAATGACAACTACAACAACAACAACAAAAATATAGCAGGCATTGTGGTGGGTGTAGTCCCAGCTACTTGGGAGGCTGAGGTAAGACTATCACTTAAGCCCAAGAGTTTGGGGTTTCTGTGAGCTGTGATGCCACAGCACTCTACTGAGGGTGACATAGTTGACACTCTGTCTCAAAAAAAAAAAAAAAAAAAGAGGTCCAAAGGTGTTTTTAAATGAATATTAATAAATGCATACTGATACAAAAACAAATGAAGTTAAGAATGGCATTTAAGGGCAAGTGTTGGGATTAGGCATAGTTTATTAATCTGGAAGTTTAAATCTGGTTCATATTTTTCACCCAATTAGTATTTCAATAGGAATGGAGGTTTCTTTTCCAGTACTTAGTCAGATGTTAAGTGACTAAACATATTATATATCCTCCCTTCGCTCAGCACCCTGCCACAGCAATACCTAGTTCCAAAATCCAGTGGTTTCCTTTGGGATAGATTTAGGTTTTTAAAACTAAAACCAACCACCTTGAGATCAAAGCTGCATCCTTTTTCCTAAAGAAAAGTGGTTTTCTAAGCATTGTTTGATCTATTAAAGCTTCCAAGATCAATTCAATTTCAACATTATAATAAAAATGCAGGGGCGGCTCAGTGCCTGTAGCTCAGCAGATAGAGTGCCAGCCACATACACCGGAGCTGGTGGGTTTGAATCCAGCCAGAGCCTGCCAAACAACAATGACACCTACAACCAAAAAAGAAAAAAAAAGCCAGGCATTGTGGCAGCCAAGTAGTCCCAGCTACTTGGGAGGCTGAGGCAGGAGAATAGCTTAAGCCCTGGAGTTTGAGGTTGCTATGAGCTGTCATGCCAGGGGACTCTACCCAGGGTGACAGCTTGAGACACTGTCTCCAAAAAATTAATTAATAAGCAGGGTCAGAGCCCAGAGCAAGATGGTGACCAAGTAACAGCTTCCTTGCATCTGGGCACCGTGAGTCTGGGGAGATAGGAATCCAGGCATCTCTGGATGGTGGGATCTGCCTATAATCATCCCTGTGAGGATACAGGGAGTCAGCAAGAGACTTCTGGACCCCAAGAGGAAGACAAAAACTGGAAAACTGGCAAGTGGTCATGTGTGTTCAATCGGTCTAAACCCGCCGGCAACTGTAAGTACAGTAGCAGCGAGACTGCAAACCGGAAAGGCCTTACCTGTGAACTGTTTTGGTGTCTTTGGACTTGGCACTCAGTTGAACTGCCTTGGGGAGAGCTTGAGCAGGAGTGCAGAGAACTTTGGCCGTTGTCTAGGGCCCCAGTCTGAGCAGCTGAGCCAGATGGACCTAATAGTGTTTGGCTGTGGGCCACAGGGAGCCATTGAGAGAGAACTGCCCTGGCAAGCTCCGCCCTCAGGGTCACAGAGCAAGAATCAGGTGGGAGCTGGTAACCTAATCACCAAGTAGCCTAAAGGCAGGGACTGAGCTGCTTTAAAGCTCTAACCCTGGGGGCTGTGTGAGACCAGTTTTGGCACACTGAGTAAGTGGATAGCCACTTCAGCAGTGATTCCAGTGACAAGCTTTCCTGGGATAGCTTCTGCTCAGCAAGTTTACAAGTATAAAGTGCCTTTTAAGAGGAATGAAGAGAGATTTAGGGTGTCTACTCAAAGGGGTTTGAGAAATCAGCAGAGGCCTCCAGTCATATCAGCACTGTGATTAACATCTCATACCCTAGAAGACCACCTGTTGCCCAGACAATATTCAACAACATATATATACTGCTTTGTTTTTGGTTGTGTTTTTTTTTTAATCTTTTTTATGTTTTTTCTTTTTTTGTTTGTTTGGTTGCTTTTTTGTTTATTTTGATGTTGTTGATGTTTTGTTTTTTAATTTCAACCTTTTCCGTACAGATTTTTTCTTTCTCAATTTTTCTAGTTTAATTACAATTTCCCATTGCTGCCTTTTTCAATAACTAGAACTTCATTTTTGCTAGTGTTTCTACCCCTATTATTTGTTTTTTCACCCAATTTTATCCTGTAAAGTTTTCTGTTT
>CAUYPK010121876.1:0-20545 GCA_963574355.1 Loris lydekkerianus | reverse complement strand
TTGTAACAATGAAAATACACCCTGCATATCAGATATTTACATTACGATTCATAACAGTAGCAAAATTACAGTTATGAAGTAGCAATGAAAATAATTTTATGGTTGGGGGTCACCACAACATGAGGAACTGTATTAAAGGGTCGCGGCATTAGGAAGGCTGAGAACCACTGAAATAGAGGAAAAAACAAAGAGCTACAAAGAGACCTGTGTGCTGGATACAGAGTAAAGAGGTCTACATGCCTCAGCCAAAATTCTGAAATCCAAAACCTCTTAAGAGTCCAGTCATATTTATTGTTTGCCCTCTGTCACTGCCAGGCTCATGTACAGGATCATCTCTCCCCTGGAAGAGCATTCCGTTTTGTTTTCTCTGGACAGAGTCCTTGGCAGACCCTGCCCACCATCACTGCAGCACCTCTCTTGTGAGCTCCCATACACCACAGTGCAAGTAACCCTAGAGACACAAGGATTATTACTCTCCTGTTAATTTCATTATTATGGTTTAACTTGGTAAACAAAAACCTGTCCCTAATATGATGGAAACAATGCTTTAGGACTCCACCAAATCTCCCTCAAACGGATTCTCACCTCAGCTGAAATGTGAAAATTTCTATAAATTTGAACAGAATCTTGGCCCTAATCATGATATTTAAGGAGTTGAGATTTATCTTCTTCTGGTCTTAATGGGGATGTCAACTGAATGAGAATGAGGAATCCTGTGAGTAAAAAAGAAAGGGAATGAATAAAAAGAATGAAGAATGTACCCCAAAAATGTATACGGTTTGTTAATAAAAAAATTTAAAAACAGTTATGAGTTAATAAAATAATTTTTAAAAAAGAATTAAAAGAGCAGAGAAAGAATGGAAGGTCATAAATCATAAAAGGAAAACATATACAAGGTTATGGTCATCTCTCTTCCAGCCATTATCTATGAATGGGAGGGGAGGAGACTTTACTATTAACTCTTCTCTGAAGCTGTTCATCAAAAAGTAGCCTTTGGAGAGTGATAAGATTTTGGAATTCTTAAGATTTTTCAATGATACCAAAATCTCCTTTCAAATTAAAAAGGAATCTAATGAATGTTTGGAAAACATGCATTAAACAAAAAAAAAAAAAAAAAATTCTTAAGTGGGTAGTAGCCTCATTGGCTTTATCTGGAAAATAGTCTGAAATTGGAAGTGACTATTTTTTTTTTTTTTAGTAGCTACATAGGAAAGTGTTCAGCCGCCTCGTGGCAACCACAGGATACTCCAAAGTCAAGATCCTCCGCAGACAGGAAATGCCTTTGCCAGCTCCAAGGTCCCCTCTCCGCTGCTGCTCTCTTTATTGTCTCAAGAGATTTGTGTACATCTGCCTGAAGAGGTTTCCCTGCCTGCAACTGAGAATTAAAGGGCTATCTCAAAAGAAGAGAATCACTGGGACTCTCTAGCTTTTCTGGCAAACACTTGGCACCAACTGTGTGCTAGGTATTGATGCCTCCTCTCAGTGGGCATTCCACTCCTCTAGGAACTGAGGCTAAGTAGGAATGCATGTTCCCTAACTAGCAAGGGAGATATAGGGGATGCCATTTGCCTTACACCAGCCTTGCTCTTACTCACAGTAGGGTAATACTATTGAGATAGGATTCCCTACAGCTATATCTGAAGAGGTAGCTGCTTTTCTGTAGACTTGGATCTCAGGTATTTGAGTGGGAGGGAGGAGTCTCCAAAGTGCTTCTCATTTGGATTTTAAGAACAAGACACCTCCCCCCCCCCAAAAAAAAAAAAAAAAAACAAAAAAAAACGTATAAAGGAACAGCGTCCAATTAGACATGTAGAGAGCCCAGCTGGCATTTTATAAAACCCCAATAGAATAAAAAGTAAATGTCAGTACAACATGGATAATTCTGACCCCAAGATGCTGAACTCCTAATTTAGAAGCATCTGGGGGATTGGTTTTCCACCTTCTGTTCCATGTTGTCAGTAGTCACTTAAATATCCTTCCAATCATAGATTTAAAGGATCAGAGATGATTAACTCTTAAAGAAAAATCAAAAGGTGAGATTTTGAGTTGGTGTCATCTTCCGCTTGGCTGGAATGGGAATTTGGGCAAGTGCATTCTGTCCCCAGAAAATGCATTTCCCCCAAGTCCAAATAAGTTTGAATCCCTGTCCTGCCCCCAATAAACTGAAATGAATATTCACAGTAATGAAACCACAAAACAAAGCTTGTCAGAAATGTTGAAAGAGAATAGGTACTTTCACTATCGGAGATAGTTTCCTCTTTTCCCACAAGATGTCTTATCAGCTTTTACCCTGAGAAAACCATAAAAGTAAGAAATATTATGCAATAGTTCTCTAAATAAAGTACTACTGAGCAGGCTAGTCATCCCTAAAAATTATGTTGTTTAAAGAGTCAAAGTACATCATCCAACAAAATCAATATCCTATTAAGTTAGAAAGTGTTCTGAATATCAAAGACCAACAAACTGAATAACTTAAAGTGTAAGTACATGACCCAGGGGATTAATCACACACTGTCATGGTGAAATTAGGGCAATTCTTCCAATCATTAACGTTTTGCTTACAAAAATGTGCTTTTCTGTTTGTCTTTCTGCTAAATGATAACCGTTTTCAAGTTGAATCTCCTGATAAAAAGAGTTAAAAACAGGACAGGAGTTGTGCTGTAAAGGTCATACATATTGCTTCAACATGAAATAGCCAAAAGACAAACAAATGAAAAATGCCTGGATTGTAGGAAGAATTTGTAAATATTCATTGGCAATCTGCAATGGGACACTTTTGAAAAGTTAATGCCTGCCTGTGTCCTAAGAATACTGTACCTCCTCCAGTTAACAGGCTCTTGATTCTTAAGGACATGTTTAGATTCAGAATGTGAGCAACTTGAAAAGAGTTAGGATAAGCTTTAAATTGGAAAACAGCCTGGTTTTAGGGAGTTGCCTACTTTGAAACAAGATTTTTATCCCTCAAGTTTTCTAATGCCAATCAATACATAACCCTGTATTTCTCTGCTTAAGAGTCATGATACAGTTACTCTCAAGAATAAACATTAACCAGAGGTTATCTTCAGAAGCAAAACACACACAGATTTCAGGATTACTTTGATTCAATATTAGGTCCACAAGCCTCTCATTCTTTAAAAATCTGATAGAAACGGTCCTATTTTCAGATGAGACTGATTATAACCTTTGAAACGCTGATGTAACCTGTTAGGCAGTGTCTGGCATTTGGACCCTGCAACTTATGGAAAGGGAACTTCTCCCACTGGATGGCTACTTTAGGCACCAATGTTGAATAGACATAAAAAGACATGACGAGTAGGGGGAATAATAAAGAAAAAGTGCATGAACCAAGCTCCAAATTCTGAAGCTGAAGTGGGTCATGTAGACACGTCAACTACCAGACCATCTTCATTCTACAGATGAGAGAATTGAGGCTAAGACCTTAAATTCCAACTCAAATCTTCAAACTTCCTGATCTCTGAATAAGGACCAGTACTAATTTTCTCAGAAATCTAAATTCACCTGCAATTCCAGGGGCCTTCTTGAAACCTAAGGAAGCAGAATATGACAATCTCCTGAGAGCAATCGCTTTTTCACTCCATGTCTGCCTGGGGTCAGGCCAAGGCTAGAGTCATTCCTTCACACACCCTCAGCCCAGAGCTAACCAGCTCCACAACCAAAGGCCTCCCTGGAGGCCAGGCGAGAGGGAGAGATTACTGGGCCATTCCCCCACACACACACACACGGATCTCCCTCATCTTTTTCCTGGAATGTCAGAGACCTGATAGCTCAGCTAAAGGAGCATTTGGATGCAGGGTGGCAATCCCCCCAGCTCCACACCCACCTCATCTCAGGTCTTTCTCTCCTTCTACCTGTTGGTTCTTTCTGCTTAGGCACCAGAGCTCGCTCTCTTCCTAGAGACCCAGTCCCTCTGCTCTCCCTCCCTTTTCCTCTCTCAGCCCTGCACTCCTCCCCAGCCCCAGTCCTCGGCTGACCAGAGGGAAGCAGGTGGGATGGGAAGGAGGAGCGCTGCTCCCACCAGCTTCTTCCACGCAAAGCACCTAGATCAGTGTTTCTCAAAGAACTAGTCTCAGGACCAGCAGCTTTGGCATCCCTCCGCCCTCGTTTGAAATGCGAATTCCTTTTCCCAGCCCAGACCCGCCAAATCCGAACCCGAGGGATGGGGCCTCCCCGCAATGATTTCTAAGCCCTGCAGGTGATTCTGAAGCTCGCTGAGAACCGCAGTCTCAGGCCAACCATCTCCCCTCTGCTCCCCGCGAGGGTCCTGCATCCCTCTTCCGTGCAGACCCCCGCTCGCCGCCCCCTGCCCAGGAGCGCAGAGCTGGCAGCTCCCGAGCCTCCGCGCAGCCGAGGCCTGACGCGGTGTTGACT
Organism: Loris lydekkerianus; assembly: GCA_963574355.1. Lineage (NCBI taxonomy): Eukaryota > Metazoa > Chordata > Mammalia > Primates > Lorisidae > Loris > Loris lydekkerianus. Next base: position 16,156 of record CAUYPK010121876.1, on the reverse strand, counting down.
CACGCCGGTCAAGGACAGCGGCCGAGCCAGCGCGGCGGCCGCGCGAATCGATGGGGCTCGGGCAGCCCAGCGCTCCGCAGGGCAGCGGGCCTCAGCCGGGGCTCCTCCCGCCGCCTGGCACGCCAGGGCCTCGAACCTGGCCGGCTCGGGGTCCGCCCCCCACCCCTGCAAACACCCCGCAAAGGCCACAGTCCACGCTCCAGGGGCCCGCCAGCCGGCCGCGGCCCAGGACGGCGCTCCCGGGACGCTGAGAGCTGCAGCCCCGCAAGATCCCGCGCCCGCGAGGTGCTTTAAGAAAAGGTGTGTTAGGATTTTTAAAAATCACAGAAAAAGACTGTCCGATAGAAGTCAGTCGTTGCATGGACGGATTTATTTTATAGACAAGTTAATTTTTTTAATGGAGGGCCAATAGGGCGCCTTTTTTTTTACAGTGAACAATTCTATTTATACACATTATGAACATTGATATAAAACATAATATCTACACTCTACTTACATTCAATTAGCCTTCGACTTCTAGTTCATCTGTGATTAGCCACCGACGAGTCAGTTTCTCTGCTCGGACTGTACTATCCCCCTTAACACCTCCGTCAAACAAGTACTAAGTGATAGTGAAATATAAACATTTAAGATTCTTATCTGTCTCTCTCCATCTGACGAAAAGGACATATATCCTCAATTCACAGCTCTAAAATGGTTTCGGATTTGAGGCAACAGTAAAAGAGTGTCATATAAAACTAAAAAAGGTTTCCTTATAAAATATTCCAAGGCTGCCTGAAATGTGGGGTCCTTTTCCAAGGCATACCTCTTGATTTGGGGGTGCCCCTTTGCTTTCCCATTAAGGGAGATGTAAATACAGGTTATAGAAAAGTCATTTGAGAAGATCCTATTAAAACCTTTAAAGTTACAACTTAAAATTTAACAAAACAGTTCAAAATTATTTTTTATAAATAGAAACAACTTACTTTTTTAAAAGGGGGGGTAAATTTAAGCATTGTGAACAAAAGTCACTTTATTCAGGTGATATGAAGACTTCGTTTTTTAAGAAAAAAAAAAGTCACTTTACCAAAACAACCTACAGTCAAAATCAAGGTTTCAATGTGGGATTGTTAATTAACTAGTACACCAAATATTTCAGGTTTCCAGAATATTAATCAGAAAATTAATTCCCTTTCTTACATAGCTTTCCAGTTCTTCTATGAAGATTTTCTGTGGCAAAATGTTATTCCCAAATCCAGTTTTCTGAACATGACAATGCCAGTGGTCATCATCCAGCATTAAAATAGCCTTTATCACCCTCAATGTCCACTTCCTGATCTGAATCTTCTGAAATCTCTGATTCAAGGTCTTCCTGGGAGGCAGGGGAGGGTGAACATTGAGAGCTATCCAAAGAAGCACCTTTATTTTGCTCGCTGGGCATGTCTTGCCTCTGATCGCAGGGATTGTCCAAATTTTCCAGTTCTTCTTTTTTATTGCTTTGAGGGTTCTCCTGAATAAAGGAAATGAAAGTGGAGATTGGTAGGAGCATGAAATACAGAGGCATAAATCAAAATGTCTTTTCATCCTGTACTATGCTTTTAATTTTTAGTTTATCAACTTTTCAACTATAATCTTTTTATTCAGAAAATACATACTTGTGCTTCTTTCTCACTTTTGGAAGGACCAAAAAATTCCTGTCCCATCAGAGAAAAATTATATGCTTGCCAGATAAAAATCAGTCAGTGTAAATGTATTATATCCATTAAACACCAATGCTGGTTACTTAACACAGGCCCATACCCATGGTTTCAGTAATTTTAAAAGCTTAAGGGGGAAAGAAAATTATATCAGTACAGATATACCTTATCTTCATTCTTTAAATATCTAAACTTTACTAAACTTTACCAATTGTCTTCCAGACATTTTAAAAATAAGAATGCTAAATAGTGAATTAAAAAAGAAAGTTTTCAAAATTATTAGAGTGGATCCTTTTTCTTTCCTCTTCTGGAGTAAATTTATAAACATCTACACACAATTTACTTAAAATCTAAAGTAAATTTCTAGAAAATATTCCCATATTACATTCCAGATTCATTCTAGGTAAACTAGAATCAAGCCTTTGACCAACAACCAAACTAAGTCATGAATTTTTGATCCTATGCCTGCCTAAAATGAACAGAAACACTACATAGAAACATTACAATACACTAAGTTTTTTAAAACAAGACGCTAGAACAGTGATTTTCAACTGGTGTGCTGAGGCACATGTGCCAGGAAAATTTTTAAGTATCATTAATTATTTTTGAAAGATGTTCAAAGCACAGTAAGTACATTCTCCTTCTACTTTTTTTGCAATCAACATAATTTAAGTGTGCTGTGGAAGTTTATAGGTTCAAGTGAGATAGAAAAGGTTGAACAACACTGTTCTAGAATAATATATTCACTAGTCTTATAACTATGTAGCAGAAGTACAAGGTCAGAAATGGAGAGGGAATCTTAAAATGTTTAAATCATGTTACAGTAATAAATTATAGGAATTTTATTTTGTTTCAAAATGTCTTTTTGTTTTTAATGAAAAGCTAATCATCAATAAATGTTAATATCCACACTGCTTTAAATTTCCCCACTCATTGCTTTAAAATATTTTATTATAAAATGTATGTACATTGGCAAGTGACAATTTATACGTTGGCATATGACAATTCAGCAACTGTCGGGTAACTTTGGAAAACCATACTCAGATTAAGACATCAAAAATGAATCTTTAGCTTTTAATCAATAGAGTTGCTTTAAAAACTGGATTAGCATTTGCCTTTACTTTTTATCACATATTGAGTAACAAAGTCACTGGAAGAAAGACTGTTAAAAAGTTTAAGATACTTTCCACACAGGCTTGGATATTTTCTCACATTATTTTATATGTCATTTTAGGAGCTGGCATTAGAAAGTAATTTTAAACTCTTTGATATTTAGTTCTTTTTATGAAAAAAAGAAACAGTGCAAACAAGACTTAAAGGTGTTTGTTTCCTTCTATTTACCCTTGAGTTCTGCCTGGTTTTATTATGGCTGGGTAAATAAAAGAAACAATTTTCTCCCAAAGATAACTGCTTAAGTCATTTACTGTCAATTACTTTATCTTTCCTGCGTTAATTAGATAAACAACATATGGGATTTATAAAACAATTAGCTAGGAGTTTTACTAGCCAGTGTGTGAAAACCCAAGCATAATTGATACAGGAACCGCATTAGGTGCTTTTAGCATTACTGCCACCTGAGCAACTCATCCTGAATTTCAGCAAGACTATTTGCCTTTTTAACAAAGGTGAAGAGGTTAAATAGTCTCCCAAATGACTTTTGCATACAACCCATAACAGCCTCGCATTGAGATAACATGATAAAAATATTTATTTCCATAGAAACAGAACCATGTCCATACCTGTTTTAGTCTTCTCCATTTAGCACGTCGATTCTGAAACCAGGTTTTCACCTACAGAAAAAAAGAGGAAGAGAGTTTGCCTCCAGCCCAGATTCCCAAGGGATATGGGGAGGCGGAAAGAAGAGGATGGGGACTGCAGAGCCAAACAGCCCACCAGGGGGTGGACGCTGCAGGAGCATCGGGATGCCCCACAAAGTGGACGCTGCAGGAGCATTGGGATGCCCCACAGAGCACTGTGGCTCTTTGGCCTCTCTCTTCCGCCTGGTGACCTCTGCCCCAGAAACCTTTTCCCAGAGGAGGTCTGGGGCCTACAGGGCGTACCCACCTGTCTCTCACTGAGCTGTAGCATCTTGGCCAGACGCTTCCTCTCTGGCGGGGAGAGGTATTTCTGGGTCTCGAACTTCTTCTCCAGCTCGATGGTCTGGTCGTTTGAGAATCTCACCTGGCCACCTTTCCTCTTATGCAGAGGCCTCTGCAAGAAGGGGCTCCAGAGCAGAGGTTTGCCTATGGGTAGGAAGACTAGGGGTTAGTCCCAGCCCAGGGGTGACCTGGGCAAACTTCAGACCTGCCTGGTCCCTGGTGACAAAGGGGAGAGGGCCTGCCTGCAGGAGGCCACCCAACCCAACAAGTTCACATACACTGAGCTTCACATGGCCCCAGCACGCTCCCACAATATATATGCATACATATACATGCTAGAGAAACAACACAAACACCCAAGTCCCACACCTACCCTGCATATACACATAGACCACCCTTGTACACTCACTGACACACACACACAACCATCACACCTACAGCTACATGCAAACACATAAATCTTTTCATCCCCCAAAGAATGCCCAATAAAGGCTGGGCTTAAAATACCTTGACCCTCTTTCATCAGTAACTCTAGAATTTATACTCAACTTTTTGCACCCCTAGGTCTTTTCCCCAGGAGAACCACATTTTCCAAATACCCTAATGTGTTTGGGAGGAGCGAGGCTGTTATGCTGCCAGGGCCTGGCTCCTTGGGAAGTACTGGGGCCTGGGCGCCCGCGAGGAGTCTCCAATCCTGGCCCAAGGTCGCTGCGGCCTCCTCTGATTTCACACCCGGCCAGCGGGGGCAGCCAGTTAAAGACACCCCATGGGCTATGGCAACATTTCCGTCAATGTGTTTCCTGTTGGTCTATCTCAAAAAACCCTTTGCTTCCTCCTGCGCGGTCCCAGCAGTAACCCAAGGAAACCCAGGGTGCGCTCTGTGAAAATGTTCGCCCCCAGGCCCGGCTGGGAAGAGGGTCCTGCTCCAGCGCCAACTGGCGATCAGAGCCACGCCGGGCATGAGACCCTCGAGGCTGAAATAAAAAATGTAACTTAAAAAAAGAAAAGGATTAAAATACTCCCCCCCCATCTCTAACAGCAGGAAAGGAATGAGCTAGAAACTGCGCCCTAATAATGATATTAAAATGTTAATTAATTATAATGTTAATTGTCTTCAGCATGCCCACTGAAGCTGCCAATAACACAGTTAATTTAAAACTCTGGAGGCGTCCTGTTTCCTTATTTACCCTAGGGCTTCAGACCCCAAAGGTGCCAAGGGTCACCTACAGCGCAGATCAAGGATGGCTTATTTCTTAGGCCACACACTGATGAGGCCCCACAAACACAATATGCCCAGCGTGTCCGTGCTTCCCTTCCTAACTGGCGCCCAGGGTCTGCAGCTTCCTACTCCCATACGTGTTGGTCCATAGGTCCATGCGTCCTAAACGCTTTGAAAGCTAGCATTGTTTTTTCGAGATTTTGCTTGCGTCAGGCTTCAGACTGGTGCAAAACAGCCTCAAAAAAAAAAAAAAAAAGGGAAGCAACTGGTTATTTTAGCTGCCATAAAGTCACATCCCACACAGAGGAAATGAACAATATCAGAAAAACGGATCCCGGCTATCAGAAGTCGAGTGTTTCCTGAATTTGTCTGTATTGAGGATGTCGATAAAATAATCAGCAGCGTGCACTACTCCGGGGGAAGGGTCTGCTTCATACAGCCAGGAAAACACTTAACAGCTTCTGAAACCAGATTTACTCCTATCGAGAACTCAAGATTTCCTGTATGAACGGAAAGGGTCAGGCTCTTTCACTGCACAAGCTTGTTGAACCAGGTCCAGCCCCGTAACCACCCCGGCCCAGCAGCTATTCCTACCCCGCAGGGGCCGGCCCGGGGCGCCACGACACCCACTTCCCTGTCGCTCCTGCTAAGGAGGCCCCACCCCGGCGACACGCGCGGCCCACGGCTGCCCTCGGCCGCTAGACTCGGCGGCAGCGCCCGAGGTCTCCCCGGGCCCGCGCGCCCCGACGCCTGCAAGGTGCAAAAAAACCAATCTGAGTCACCGTGCGGTCAGCCCCGGCCGCGCGCCGCCAGGGCCCTCGCCCCTCGATCCCGCGCGCACCCGAGAGCCGCTTTTCGATCGCTTTTGCCACAACTTTCTATTGCCTTTCCCCTCCGATTCCCAGGCGCTGCCACCTGCCTGGTGGCGCCTTCCTCGTGGTTGCCCCGGCTCGGCCCCGCCGTGACCCGGGCCGCCTTACCCAAGGGGTCGTGGCGGAACAGGGCGTGCGTGTAGTCGTTCACCGTCCGCGGAAAGGGGTACAGAGGGCCCCCGAAGCCGCCAGGTCCGTAGGCGGCGGCCAGCGCGGCGGCCGAGTGGTGCGAGAAGGCGGGGTGGATCGGCGTGGGCTCGTACACCGGGGTCCGGTAGGAGGACACGAGGCTGGTGAAGGAGGAGTTGGGGGACGGCAGCGTGGGGGTGGGCGTGGGCGTGGCGGGTCCCCGGCCCAAGATGTCCTCAATGTAGAACGGCGTCGGGTGTGCGGGCTGCAGCAGCGGCGTGGGCGCGTACAGCGGCACCCCAACGGCGCCCGCCGCGGGCGGCCCGGGGTGCGGGTACTGCATAGCTCCGCCACGCTCCGACCCCTCGGAGAGCTGCTGCCCCGCGCCGCGGCACTACATTTATCCGCGCTCCGCGCTCCCGGCGATAGGCTCCGCCGGCCGCGGGGAGGGGCGGTGCTCGCTGGCCCCTTCCTGCCGCCTGGCCCTACGGCCAATGGCGCGGGGCCCCGGGAGCCGCCTCCCGCCCCCACCCCTGGCCCGCCCTGCCCGCCGAGCTCCCCGCCCCCAGTACACACTGGCTCCCGGGCTCCAGGGACCCTGTGCCCTGGTGCCTCGCCGCGGTCGCCGTTCGCTTCTCCAGGCGCCCGGGCCAGGGACGCCCTCGAGGGAAGCCCGAGGCCTCGTCCGTCGAGGGAGGCGCGCGGAAAGCAGCTGCCTGGATTGCTGACTCAAGCCGCCCTAGCCCCAGCCGGAGGCGCGTTTGCCCAAATTCGGGGCCACCGTCCAGGCCCCGGCCCCGGCGCCGGGTGGCTGCAGCCAGCCCTAGGCGAGGAACAGCGGGACTCGGCGGGGCGGAGGCCGGTGGCAGGGCAACGCCTTCGCAGATCCGAGAGAACCCTCGCTGCTGGGTGCGCTTTCTGTAGTAGCGGTCTCACTGGCTGTTGCCCCGGGCACCTCCCGAGCTCATGGAGAGAGTGCCCTGCGCTCCTAGGGCTCCTCCAACGAGAAAGATCCACAACTCTTACCTGCGTCCCAGAGGGGTTTGGACTTCTAGAGTTCAGGTGCTCCGGACTCGTGGCCGCTCTGTCCCATTTCGTTTTGGGGCTGCCGGACGCAGCCACTTCCCTGAGGTTGCTGCCAGAAAGCCGCCCGGGCTAGGCATCTAGGGGAGGCCCAGATCCTACCGCACCGAGCAGAGGCCATGCAATCTTCAGTGCAATGGGAGTTGCTCCAAGTCCCCTCTCCCCACGTCCTGGGGATCGCAGCTGCGTGCAGCCCAGCACCCCATTTTGCACATGTTTTCTATTGAAACTGTGGTGCTGGCTTCTGTGGCCTCAGCTTAGTGCGGCTCCGCTCGCCTCCAGGGCAAAGGGGCATTTTCTTGATTGACGCCCTCCTGCGGTCGTCACACCTAGCGGTGAGCAGTTAAGGTCCTCCATTAATTGTGGAGATGGAAAGATTTCCCAGCTTTTTCTGTTGGGGAGGTTTTTTAATTTACAACTTGGAACTATTTCTGCACATGCAGCGGGAATGCAGTAGGAAGAGGCCTGGACTGGGAGCAGGACTGCCTGGATTTGAGTTTACCTTTGCATATTTTTGTTGAACAGCTACTGTGCCAGCAGTGAACAAGACAGATGTAGTCCCTCACGGAGGCAACAAACAAATTTCAAGAAATAAAAGTGACATGTTATGTGCTTGGGCGGAGATGCACAAAATGATCTGAGACCTTATAACAAGAGGATATCGCCTACTTTGGGGACATTAAGGAAGAGAAAAGCTTCTCCAAGGAAGTGATGTTTAATAGATGAGTAAGTGTCTACAGGTCTAGGGAGTTAGGCAGCAATAATGTAAGTCCAGAGAATAGCCTGCTAATATTGTTAACTATTCCAACTTTGGTCAAGTCACCCTCCCTGAGATTTTCTCATATGAGACATTTGGGACTTGGCCTAGAACATTTTGATCTTTCAGAGGTAGGGTCATAGGCACTTTCACAATCTAAAGACAAGAGCTACAAGCCCAGACAAACTCAGGAGCGTAAAATGTTATCCTATGAGTTAAAAGCATTAGGGATGGGTGAGAATATATCTGTGTCTTTCCTCTATTATACATATAAACTATCTTTGGGGGGAAAAAAACAACAGAAATCTATTAACGATGGCTGTCTATGCAGATAGGGATGGGTTGAAGGGAGACAGTTGAACCATATGCACGTGTGACCTTTCCTATGTCCTTGAGAAGTGGCTTATTTTAGGTCTAGGGCAGAAAAGTATGAGAGGTCAAAGACATCTTGTGCCAGAGCTGGGTGTGGTGGCGCATGCCTAATCCTAGCATTTTGGGAACCTGAGGCGGGTGGATTGCTTGAGCTCAGGAGTTTGAAACCAACCTGAGCAAGAGTGAGACCCTCTCTACTAAAATAGAAAACCTTAGGAAGGGTGAGGTGGCTCACGCCTGTAATCCTAGCAGTCTTGGCGGCTGAGGCAGGGGGATCACTTGAGCTCATGAATTAGAGACCAGCCTGAGCAAGAGCAAGACCCTGTCTCTAAAAAATAGGTGGATGTTGTGGCAGATGCCTGTAGTCCCAGCTACTTGGGAGCTGAGGCAAGAGGATTGCCAGGAGTTTGAGGTTGCTGTAAGCTATGAGGAGGGCACAGCATTCTACTCAGGGCAACAGAGTGAGACTTTGTCTCTTAAAAAAAAAAAAAAAAATAGGCCAGGCGCAGTAGCTCACGCCTATAATCTTAGCACTTGGGAGGCTGAGGTGGGTGGATTGCTTGAGCTCACAAGTTCAAGACCATTCTGAGCAAGAGTGAGACCCCGTCTCTAAAAAGTAGCCAGGCACTGTGGTGGGCACCTATAGTCCCAGCTATTTGGGAGGCTGAGGCAAGAGAATTGCTGGTGCCTAAGAGTTTGAGGTTGCTGTGAGCTGTGATGCTACAGCACTCTGACCAAGTGAGACTGTCTAAAAAATATATATATGTGTATGTATACACATAAAAATAAATTTTAAAAGACATCTTGTGCCAGAAACCATGAAAAAAAAAACAGGAACCACCTTGAAAAGGCATCCACTGGCCAAATTCAGGGTGATTTAAACTTAAAAAATAATTTTGGATTCACCTGTAGTCGGGAGGCTGAGGCAAGAGAATCGCCTAAGCCCAGGAGTTGGAGGTTGCTGTGAGCTGTGTGACGCCATGGCACTCTACCAAGGGCGATAAAGTGAGACTCTGTCTCTACAAAAAAAAAAAAAAAAAAGCAACAATTTGGGACAGGCTCTAGAAAGCAAATTGCCAAATCTCATTCTTGAACAATCTTAATTATGGAAAGTGTCTGCATGAAACCCATGAAAGCATGCTAAATCATAGTTAGAAATAAATGTGCTATCATAAATTTATCATAAATTATGAACCAATGCTTGACTTGTTCTTTTTATATCCTGATTTTGTGTGCTGAGTCAATAATAAAGATAGTAGAAAGTATTTTCTGCAATACATATAACACATTATAGGTTAAATAAATATTTGCTGAATGAAATGATAAAAAACAATTCACATAGTTGATTTCATAGTGCATGCCAAAATAATTTATCATTAATGTATGAATGTGAATTTTAATTTCTGCTGTAAAGTAAGAGGTTAACAGAAAAGTGAAGATGCAGCCTCAGACAGAACGTAATATTATTAAATTATAACAATTTCACCTAAGGGAAATACACTGTTAGATAAAATGGGTAGTCTTATGTGTTTTTCTTTTGGTTCCACTTTTATCATGTCTTAGGCATTCTGTAATTATTTTCATTAATAAAAAAATACTTTCTTGGCTCGGCGCCTCTGTGGCTAGTACACCGGAGATGGTAGGTTCGAATCCAGCTCAGACCTGGCAAACAATGACAACTGCAACACCCCCCCCCAAAAAAAAAATAATAATAATAATAACCAGGCATTGTAGGGGACACCTGTAGTCCCAGCTACTTGGGAGGGTGAGGCAAGAGAATCGCTTAAGCCCAAGAGTTGGAGGTTGCTGTAAGCTGTGATGCCACAGCAATCGATTAAGGGTGATGAAGTGAGACTCTGTCTAAAAAAAAAAAAATACTTTCTTGTTTTAAATAGGTATTCAGTCTGTAATTTCATTGAATTGGATGTTAAAACAATATAAAACCTGACACAATAGAAACAAAGTAAGATAAACTTTTAAAATATTTACTGAAGACTTACACCAACTTCTTAAACTTCTTAAATTATACTCTCACCATTATCTTTTAATCAAAGCATTAATTTTATTAATAACTATCATGATCTTTTTAACTTAAAAATATTATTATAAAAATATTAATTTTTAGCATTAGATCATTTTAAATGGAGGTCAAGTTAAAAATTTTTAAATGAAATCCTTTATTTTTTTTCATTTGGGTAAAAAAAAAAAATTCATATAGAACATTTGGAAGGATGCATACCAAAGAATTAACACTTGCCATCATTTGTATAATGAGAATATGATGTTTTTATTTTGCTTTAGTTTACCTGTATACTTATTTTAAAATAATAGATTATAACCCTTTAGGAAATAACTAACAAGTTTAGAGAAATATAATTAGAAGATTACAAGATGTTCTTACTATTACGCTTACTCCAGAACAGAAATATAAATGTAAATCCAATAAACAGCAATCACAATTCCCTTTAAATTTTTTTAAAAATAATATGTGTTTATATTGGGTTACATTATAATACAATACCAGAAGTAATTCATACATAAAATTGATTGTTATTTGAAGAAAGAATGGTGCTGAAATCAGCGAAGAAATTGTAGTCTTAACCAAAACAATGTTAGTTTCTTCCATATTTAAAACTGAAAATACTATTGAAGTGTTTTTTTAAAAAGCATAGTGTCTTGGGTTGATAAGAATTTTGGAGATGGGTAACAGTGATAGTCACAGAATGTGAATGTACTGAATGCTACTGAGTTGTCTACTTAAACATGGTTAAAATAGAATATGTTATGTATATGTTACCACAGTAAAAACAAATCATATCTCTATTTCTTTTATTCGTCAGTAAGGAAAATTGACTAATAATAGCTCTGGTCTCTTCTCACTGGACCACAGTTAGATTGCCCTCACTGGTATTACAATGTGTTAACAACATGTGAATGGAGTAAGAACGGAGTTCTACAAAATCACTTCATTAGGTTTTCTTATTTCTTTACTTCTTTGTTGTCTAAAACCCGGTGCAATTCATAGATCATGTCCTCAGAAAAATGTACCAGTTTTAAACTATTAACATTTGAATTCAATATTTAATTTCAATTAATTTCAGCAAAAGGCCTTTGAGGTTTATTCATGAATGTTTGAGGTTTTGCATCTTTTGTATGTACTCAGATAGATTTGAAGAATATTCTTCTAGGTATCTCAAGAATGGAAAAGCAATCATCTGTGTAATCAGTACTAATCTGAAAATAGTAGATCAACAACTACAGGCCCACACAAGACAAAAACACAATTAATCAAGAAGCCGGGAAGGGGGAAGGGGCTTGATAAGTTCCCACTTATTAGGTACAACTTAAGGATATATGGCTCTTTCCCTGGATGAAGGACTCAACTACAGTTTGAACTTTGGTCTTTATCTTACAAATGCAAATAAGGTAACCTGATCTTATGTATCCTCATATTAACCAGGGGAAAAATGCTTTTGTAGGAGTGGGGAACCCATGGTCTTCTAATTTCAAGATCTTTCTTATTTAAGTACGAAAGGAGGCAAGAAAAGCATCATTTCTCTCTGTGGCAACCTTTTGATGAAAGGATTTGTTCTGTAAAATGTGGATTCAGTTAAAAGACCAGGAGACTATAAGTTTCCTGAAGGCCATAGGTTCCCCACCCCTTTGAGTAGATGTCATATGCAGATTGCCTGCATTGACCAGGCTAGGTGGCTCCTGTTTGTAATCCCAGCACTCTGGGAGGCCAAGTCAGGAGGATCCTTTGAGCTTGGAAGTTGCAGACCAGCGGAACAAGAAAATAGAAAAATTAGCCCAGAGTTGTAACAGGGACCTATAGTCCCAGCTACTTAGGAGTCTGAGGCAAGAGAATCTCTTGAGCCTAAGAGTTTGAGGTTGCTGTGACCTATGACACCATAGCACTCTATCTTGGGCAATAAAGTGAGACTCTGCCTTAAAAAAAAAAAAAAAAAAAGATCGCCTGCATGGCCCTGATATACTAACCAAATAATATGGCTAATTTCATTCATTTCAAAATTTATAGTTCTAGAAGTTCACATATAAATCTTATGTGGACAAATTTTCCTAGTCCTATAACACGAAGATTAAACGAGTTTTATAATCAGATTGCAAATTGAGTTAATGTTTTTTCAAACCACCTTAAAATCTTTGTTATGCAAAACTACTTCTTGTTCCTAAACCACAGGTGCTAGAACATTCAGGAAAATGAGGAATATATTAAAATTTCTTAAAATTGATACTAGAACAGTTAATGGGAACTCTACAGCAAGGTTCCATTATGTATTATGAACTGGGGATTATATGTAAAGCTATGTGGGAAACATAATTTGGTGTAAGAAATTTGTTTCTATTGCGCTTGCTTTCTTTAAAAAAGTAATCTGTATTGTGAAAAGATGAAATTTTAGTATAATAATGTGAAATATTGAGAACAAGAAATCTAATAAGTTATTCTCTAGAGGCAGAAGAATTCTAGAGATGAGCATAAGAGCTCTGGGCCAGTCTATGTTAGAATTTCAGCCCATTAGTTATATGATATAGAACAAATCACTCATTCCCTGTACCTAGCTTTCCTTGTGGGGATAATAATATTATTTGCCATATACAGTTACAAGTACTATACATATAAAGTGCTTAGAGTAATTTCCAGCATAAAGTAAGTGCTCAATAAATGACTGTTAACTAGTTGGTATGCAAATTTGGAATTTAATCAAAAGTATATTATTATACAGAAGAATGATCTTAAAATCTACTAAAGAAGTATATTATTATACAGAAGAATGATCTTAAAATCTACTAAAGAATGTACAACTATAATTTGAGTTATGTATTTCAAATTATATTTTACTACATCAATGACTGGTCACCACTTACAAATCTAGAAAATTATGAAATAATAAATCAAAATTACTTCTCTATAAAATGCCAGATGGACCAAAATTCCTTTTTCTAAATTTAAAATTATTTGAAAATTTAGTCACACTTTAAATAGGCCAATACTTGAGAGCTGTTTATGTTCCTGGACTTTTTAAAAGATATTCTGTTTTCACTGAATTTTGAAGTGAGATTGAATGAAAGATTTGTCTCTTCTTCTCCTCCTTTCTCCTTTCCATCTTGGAACAAAATTACATAGTTTGCATATCCTGTCCTAAAATTATTAAAAAAAACAAAAATCCATTTGTAAAGTCTTGTGCACCATGGTTCTTTAAAATTCTAAACCTGCTATGGTTGCTGGAATAGTTCATAAAAAGAAAAGACAAGGAAAAAAGGAGAAGAAAAATCCTGAGCTCACAAATGGGCTATTGTGAAGCTAGTGCTTAAAGAGGCACTATTAGGTATATTTCATAATACAGGCTGATTTTGGCCCCTTCGCCTGGTGGGATCTGTCCTGTCAGTGCCATTTATTTGCAATCCCTTGTGATTTCTGTGTCCCACAACCCTTTTGCATGAAAATGAACCTTAAAGGCAGTCAAAACACCTGCTTTCCTGACAAGACTGATTAAGGCTTTGATTTATCCCTCTAATGTGAGCTGGTCTGCTGCTACCAGGGCCTTGAGTTGGCATATAATTCATCAGACTTTGAAGGGATTTCCTTTCCCTATCCCAGAGTTTCAGCTGTGGGTGGGTGTTTTTTGCATATCGTAGAGAGTTTTATTAACTTCCATGAATACACAGTAAAGCTGGACACCAGAGTTTTTTTAAGGAATATTAGTTCAAGTATTTTTAGTCATTACATGAGTGTAAATGAAAGACACATTGGAAAGGCTTCCAGAATATTTAGGTTTCATTTCTCAAAGGTTACATTTAGCCTCTGGAACCCAGTAAAAGAAAATAGGTATTTTGTAGTTTACTTCAAATACATTCCCTTTGTAGTCTTCCAAAGTTGTCAGTTGTCTTATTTTTATTTGTGTAGTAAGCAAGCAGATTTGAGAGTGGTGGTTAGATCATTGAAGCAACGTATAGTAGTCTCTCTTTTTTCTGGACACAGGAGGTTGACAATCCCTTTCAGCCTCTTGCTTTCTTAGAAAAGAAAATACAGCCACAACACCATTAACCTTGTGTAGAATATTGCTGCTATAGGACATAATCACAGAATTTACTAAAATAAGCCAATCTGAAAAATTTAATGAGTATTATTGAGGTCAAAAGACACTATTTGGCAAAATACCTCTTCAAGAGGCAAATCTATTTTTTCTTTCCTAACTGAACTATTTAAACACATTTCTTTCAATGAGGCTTGGGAAAAACGTATTTTTCCTCCATTTAATTCCAAAACCTTTCAAGCCTTTTTTTAGGCATTTGGTACTTGAGACTGTATTACTTCAACTTAAATAAGTTTGAAGGAGCCTTTCACAAATGCTCTACAAATCTAAGTGCTTTACTTTCTCTAAAGGATGAGCTTTCTGAATAACGGTGCAAAATGATACAGTCATTTGAAAGAGCCACAGTGGAAGGTTATAAAAGAGAAAGGGAAACAGAATCCACTGGAAAAGGAAAGACAGCTGTAGAAGGAGATAAATGTTTTAAATCATGTTAAACAAGTGAATATCTAAATGACATTGTTCTAAATATAGTAATACAAAGTGGCCAGCTTCAACATAAAACTATTCGTTGATATTCTGTCCTGTTCCGGGAGCATACAAAAAACACATGAAATTATGATAAAACTGAGAATAAAACTTCAGCGATTTGCTGAAACTAAATGGTAGACCAGGAGTGCTAAACCCGTCAAGCTCCAAAGCTAATTGTCTTTCCATCATGCCCCGTAGCAGGAAATAGTTTAGGAAGGGAGTAGGGGGTTTCTATATGCGCCTTTGGAGAAGTTCAGTAATTAAAGTTCAGAAATCGTTTATATTTTTTAGCTTTTAGAAACTGCTAGTGGTTATAGCTTCAAAACCTTCTGCAGCTGGTCTTATTCCTGCAAATGTGTGTTTCTGCTGAGAATTTGGCTCTCCTCCAAGGACAGGCATAGATAAACCAAAGGCCTGTGTAAAGTCTTAGCTTCAAGTCAGTTCAAAGGCCTGAGGGGACATCCAATTTGTGCTGTATTTATGTTTAGTTAAAATGACCTGGTTTAAAGTACCCTGCAGCTTCCTAGCAGGATGAACTTTGAGAGGAATAACAAGAAAAACAAAAAAGCTTTTCTTCTTTTTCTTCCTTACTTTCTATGAATCATCAGCAGATAAATAATCCAGGTATGCCATAAAATCATTTGTGGGATTTCTTTTTAATCCACATGGAGGAGAAATACTTACAACTAAATGCAGAATATGTACGGAATTTATAAATCTCTACATCTGAAATTATAAAGAAATGTTTTGACTGGAAATAAAGTGGAGTTAGTCAAAATCTGGTGGCATTCACATAACCAAAGTGTTAGTGTTAGCACATCAGTTGAGCTGAAAAAGCAAATCAAGTTTCTGTGAGACCACAAAGCTATATGCACAGTTGCTACAAGGGTGAACTCAAACACCAGACAATCTAGATGTGATCCATATATCCCCTTACTATTTATAGGATCTTATTTCAGTTATTAAAACAGTTCACTCCTAAATATTCTGTTCTGCAATGAAGATTACAATAGGGCCATTTTAATAAGATAATTTTCATAGTTGTGAAGTGCCTGTCTCATAGGAAACACTCAACAAAAGTTAGCTATTATTACAAATAAGAGTTAATATTTAGTGTTTAAGATATTTTAACCCCATTCTTAAAGATAATGAGGGTAAGAGTCAAAGTTTGGGGATAACAAGACAGAAATTAAAAAGATGCAGCTGACTCTTAACATTAGTTCTTTGGACTAGCAAACTGTGGTACATGTATACCATGGAATACTATGCAGCCTTAAAGAAAGATGGAGACTTTACCTCTTTCATGTTTACATGGATGGAGCTGGAACATATTCTCCTTAGCAAAGTATCCCAGGAATGGAAGAA
>CAUYPK010121871.1:0-53875 GCA_963574355.1 Loris lydekkerianus | reverse complement strand
CCTCCGCCTCCTCCTCCTCCTCCCCCTCCTCCTCCCCCTCCTTCTTCCTTTTTTTTTTTTTTTTTTTTTGTTGTTGTTGTTGATCTGGTATCACAGCTCACAGCAACCTCTAACTCTTGGGATTAAGCAATTCTCTCTCTCTTTTTATTTTTATTTTTTTCTTTTTGAGACAAAGACTCAAGCTGTCGCCCTGGATAGAGTGCTATGGCATCACAGCTCACAGCAACCTCTAACTCCTGGGCTCAAGAAATTCTCCCGCCTCAGCCTCCCAAGGAGCTGGGATTACAGGTGCCTGCCACAATGCCCTGCTATTTTTTCTTTGGTTGCAGCTGTCATTGTTGTTTGGCGGCCCCAAATGGATTCTAACCCACCAAAGCAGTTGTATGTGGCTGGTGCCTTAGTGGCTTGAGCCACAGGCGCGGAGCCTTAAGCTATTTTCTTTATCAGCCTCCCAAGTATCTGGGACTACAGGTGCCCGCCACAACTCCCGGCTATTTTTTTGTTGTTTTTGGTTGTAATTGTCAGTGTTGTTTGGCATGACCGGGTTGTCTTAGAACCCGCCAGCTCCAGTGTATGTGGCTGGTGCCTTAACCGCTGAGCTACAATCGCCAAGCCAGCCCTCTTATTTTATCAAGCCATGTGCCTGATTCCCATCACAACAACCAACAGTATGGGAGACATTACAAGGAGTAAAAGTGGCCACAAAGGCCTGACGCCGGGGCACACGCCTGTAATCCTGGCACTCTGGCAGGCAGAGGCTTGTGGATTGCCTGAGTTCACAGGTTCAAGACCAGCCTGAGCCAGAGCAAGACCAAGTCTCTACAAACAGCCAGACACTGTGGCGGGTGCCTGTAGTCCCAGCTCCTTGGGAGGATGAGGCAAGAAAATCGCTTTAGCCCAAGAGTTTCAGGTTGCTGTAAACTATGATGCCATC
Organism: Loris lydekkerianus; assembly: GCA_963574355.1. Taxonomy (NCBI): domain Eukaryota; kingdom Metazoa; phylum Chordata; class Mammalia; order Primates; family Lorisidae; genus Loris; species Loris lydekkerianus. The sequence goes on along the minus strand of CAUYPK010121871.1, from coordinate 52,941 downwards.
TCACTCTACTGAGGGTGACAAAATAAGACACTTTCTACAGAAAAAAAAAAAAAGTGACCCCAAGAAGGGAGTACTCCTGTCTCATGACACCTCCACACATTACACACACTACACCTCACCTGAGGAAGGACTTGAGATGGTTGCAGAAGTCATTTCTTCTATAAATACTAAATTACCATTGATATCTCAGCACAAGGTGCTTTCTAACTGGCTGAAGGGACCCACAGGAGGAAAAAGCCGTGATGCTCCCATCTAGAGGCGCTGATGTGCTAACTAAGGTTCCTCATTTGTGGCAGGTGAGTCAATGGCTGACCCCTCCTTAATGACATTTTCTATAACAGGAGTCACTGTCCTTGCTTGCACTCAGCACCCCGGATGATAGGGTCAACTCATTCCAAAAAGGAGTGGCTTTAAGAATAGTGCCCCCCCCCCCCCGTGACGCCTGTGGCTCAGCCAGTAGGGTGCTGGCCCCATATACCGATGGTGGCGGGTTCAAACCCAGTCCCAGCCAAACTACAACAACAACAACCACAAAAAGAGCCTGGCATTGTGGCAGGCGCCTGTAGTCCTAGCGACTCGGGAGGCTGAGGCAAGAGAATCGCTAAGCCCAGGAGTTGGAGTTTGCTGTGAGATGTGTGCCGCCATGGCACTCTACAGAGGGAAACATAGTGAGACTCAGCCACTACAAAAAATAAAAGAGTAGTGCCCCCCACCCCCGGTTCGGTGCCTGTAGCTCAGCGGCTAGGGCGCCAGCTACATACACTGCAGCAGGCAGGTTCGAACTCAGAGCGGGCCTGTAAAAAAATGGTGACAACTACAAGGGACAAATAGCTGGGCTTTGTGGCGGGCACCTGTAGTCCCAGCTACTCGGGAGGCTGAGGCAAGAGAATTGATTAAACCGAATTAGAGGTTGCTGTGAGCTGTGACGTACAGCACTCTACCAAGGGCAACATAGTGAGACACTGTCTAAAAAAAAAGAGAGAGAAAGAGAGAGAGAGAGACTTCAGGGGGGTGTCAGGAGCTCAGTGGTTAGGGTGCCAGCCACATGCACCTGGGCTGCTGGGTTGAAACCTGGCCCGGGCTTAATAAACAAAGAAAAAGAAAAAAAAAAAGCGGTGTGTTGTGGCGGGAGCCTGTAGTCCCAACTGCTCCAGAGGCTGAGGCAAGAAAATTGCTTAAGCCCAAGAGTTACAGGTGACCATGAGCTATGACGCCAGAGTACTCTACAGAGGTCGACAAAGTGAAAATCGGTCTCAAATAAAAGAGAGAGACTAAGGGGAGCAGTTTAGAGGAAGGAACATGTTCTGTGACATTACCACACAAATGCTTTTTTTTTTTTTTGAGAAAGAATCTCACTTTGTCACCCCTGGTAGAGTGTTGTTCCATCATAGCTCACAGCAACCTTAGATTCCTGGACTTAAGTGATTCTCTTGTCTCCACATCTAGCCCTCAAATGTTTTTACAAGGTTCTCTATCTAACTGGCAGAAAGGACTCAAGTGAGGGAGGCACCATGACCGCTCCATTACCAGGCGGCCATGGCCCCTGAAACTAAGCTTTCCCATTGGTGGAAGGTTGGCCAATGGCAGCGCTCCTTTTTTTTTTTTTTTTTTTAGACAAAGTCTTACTGTGTCACCATCGGTAGACTGACTGCTGACAGCAACATCTAACTGTTGGGCTTAAGCAATTCTCTTTCCTTAGCCTCTCAAGTAGGTGGGACTACAGATGCCCACCACAAGCCCGTCCTATTTTTTGTTGTTGTTGTTGTTGTTGTAGTTGTCATTGTTGTTTGGCAGGACCCCCCTGGGCTGGCTGCCGTGTATGTGGCTGGCACCCTAGCCGCTGCACTACAGGTGCAAAGCCAGCCCTCTTATTTTATCAAGCCATGTGCCTGATTTCCATCACAACAATCAAAACCATGGGAGTCATTACAAAGGAGGGATGCAGTGGCTCATGCCTGTAATACTGGAACTCTGGGAAGCCAAGGCTGTGGATTGCTTGAGCTCACAGGTTCAAGACCAACCTGAGCCAGAGCAAGACCAAGTCTCTTTAAAAAGCCGGGCATTGTGGCGGTTGCCTGTAGTACCAGCTCCTTAGGAAGCTGAGGCAACAGAATCACTTTAGCCTAAGAGTTTGAGGTTTCTGTTAACTATAATGCCACTATACTCTATCGAGGGGGAAAAAATGACACTCTGTCTGAAAAGAAAAACAAGAAAAAGTGGCCCCAGAAGGTATTACTCCTGTCTCACGACACCTCCACCTCCACAACCTACACACACTACACCTCACCTAAGGAAGGACTTGAGATGGTTGCAGAAGTCATTTCTTCTATCAATACTAAATTACTATTGATATTTCAGCACAAGGGGATTTCTAACTGCCTGAAGGGACCCACAGGAGGAAAAAGCCATGATGCTTCCATCTAGAGGCATTGATACACCAACTAATGTTTCCCATTTGTGGCAGATGGGTCAATGGCTGACTCCTTCTTAATGACATTTTCTATAACAGCAGTCACTGCCCTTGTTTACACCCATCACCCCAGATGGTAGTGTCAAGGCATTCCAAAAAGGAGTGGCCTTAAAAGTAGTGTCCCCCACTCCCGGCTCAGTGCCTGTAGCTCAGCAACTAGGGCACCAGCTAAATACACCACAGCTGGCAGGTTCAAACTCAGCCCAGACCTGCCAAACAATAATGACAACTAAAACCAAATAATAGCTGGGCATGGTGGTGGGAGCCTTTAGTCCCAGCCACTTGGGAGGTTGGGGCAAGAGAATGGCTTAAGCCTAAGAGTTTCAGGTTGTTGTGAGCTGTAACACCACAGCACTCTACCAAGGGTGAAATAGTAAGAACCTGTCAAGAAAGGAAGGAAGGAGGGAAGGAAGGAAGGAAGGGAGGGAGGGAGGGAGGGAGGGAGGGAGAGACTTCAGGTAGGCGCCAGTAGGTCAGTGGTTAGGGTGCCAGCCTTATTCGCCTGGGCTGGTGGATTAGAACCCAGCCCCCGCCTGTTAAATGAACAGAAAAAAAATAGCGGGGCTTTGTGGCAGGAGCCTGGAGTCCCAGCTTCTCCAGAGTCTAAGGCAAGAGAATCACTTCAGCCCAAGAGGTACAGGTTACTGTGAACTATGACGCTATGGCACCCTACGGAGGTCACAAAGTGAAACTCTTCCTCAATTAAAAAAGAGACAGAGAGTCGTCAGGCGTCTCCTGGTGAGAGTGACTTCTTGTCAGGGCCCTTTTACCCTAAGGGGAGCTATTTAGAGGGAAGCACACATTCTGTGACATTACCACTCAAATGTCTTTTTGTTTTTTTCTCTTTCTCGCTCTCTCTCTTTGTTTTTTTTTTTTTTTGTTTGTTTGTTTGTTTGTTTGTTTTTGAGGCAGAATCTCACTTTGTCACCCCCAGTACAGTGCTGCAACCTCACAGCTCACAGCAACCTGATTCCTGGGCTTAACGGATTCTCTTGCCTCCATCTCTAGCCCTCAAATGTTTTTACAAGGTTCTCTAACTGGCAGAAAGCACTCAAATGAGGAAGGCGCCATGATAGCTCCATTTTAAGGCGTCCATGGCCCCTCAAACTAAGCTTTCCCATTGGTGGAAGGATGGCTAATGGCAGCCCTCCTTTTTTTTTTCTTTTTTGACAGATTCTCACCCTGTTACCCCGTACAGTGCGATGGCATCCTAGCTTACAGCAACCTCAGCTATCTGGCCTTAAGCGATTCTTCTGCCTCCACCTCCAGCCCTCAAATGTTTCAAATGTTTTTCCAAAGTTCTCTAACTGGCAGCAAGTACTCAAGTACTTTCCTCAAGGGAGACGCCATGATGGCTCCATTAAGAGGCCTCCAGCTCCCTTCAAACTAAGCTTTCCCATTGGTGGAAGATTGGCCAATGTCAGTCCTACTTCTTTTGTTGTTGTTGTTGTTGTTGTTGAGACAGTCTCACTGAGTCACCCTCAGTAGAGTGACTTGGCGTCACAACCCACAGCAACCTCTTCCTCAGCCTCCCAAGTATCTGGGACTACAGGCGCCTGCCACAATGCCCAGCTATTTTTTGTTTTCGTTTTTGGTTTTAGTTGCCATTATTGTTTGGCAGGACAAGGCTGCTTTCCAACCCGCCAGCTCCGGTGTATGTGACTGGCGCCATACCCACTGAGCTACAGGAGCCGAGCCAGCCCTCTTATTTTATCAAGCCATGTGCCTGATTCCCATCACAACAGCCAAAACCATGGGATTCATTACAAGGAATAAAAGTGGCCCCAGAGGCCAGGCGCGGTGGCTCATGCTTGTAATCCTAGCACTCTGGGAGGCCGAGGCTTGGGGATTGCCTATGCTCTCAGGTTCAAGACCAGCCTGAACCAGAGCAAGACCAAGTCTCTAAAAATAGCCGGGTACTGTGGTGGCTGCCTGTAGTCCCAGCTGCTTGGGAGGCTGATACAAGAGAGTTGTTTTAGCCCAAGAGTTTGAGGTTGCTGTGAGCTATGATGCCACCTCACTCTACTGAGGGCGACAAAATAAGACACTTTCTACAAAAAAAAAAAAAAAAAGATGGCCCCAAGAAGGGAGTACTCCTGTCTCATGACACCTCCACCTCCACACACTACACACACTACACCTCACCAGAGGAAGAACTTGAGATGGTTGCAGAAGCTATTTCTTCTATCAATACTAAATTACTATTAATATTTCAGCCCAAGGTACTTTCTAATTGGCAGAAGGGACCCACAGGAGGAAAAAGCTGTGATGCTCCCATCTAGAGGCACTGATGCACTACCTAAGGTTTCCAATTTGTGGCAGGTGGGTCAACGGCTGACTCCTTCTTAATGACATTCTCTATAACAGCAGTCACTGCCCTTGCTTACACCCGGCACCCCGATGATAGGGTCAAGTCATTCCAAAAAGGAGTGGCCTTAAAAGTAGTGCCCTCCACTCCCTGGTCGGTGCCTGTAGCTCAGCCGCTGGAGCGCCAGCTAAATACACCACAGCTGGCAGGTTCAAACTCAGCCCGGACCTGCCAAACAACAATGACAACCACAACCAAATAATAGCTGGGCATGGTGGTGGAAGCCTGTAGCCCCAGCTACTGGAAGGCTGGGACAAAAGAATTGTTTCAGCCCAAGAGTTTGAGGTTGCTGTGAACTGTGACACTACGTTACTCTACCGAGGGCGACATAGTGAGACTCTGTCTCAAAAAAAAACAGAGAGAGTGTGACTTCAGGGGGGCCCCATAGGTCAGTGGTTAGTGTGCCAGCCATATGCTCCTGGGCTGGTGGATTAGAACCCAGCCCGGACCTGCTAAACAAAGAAAAAAAATATTGGGGCTTTGTGGCAGGAGCCTGTAGTCCCAGCTTCTCCAGAGTCTAAGACAAGAGAATCACTTCAGCCCAAGAGTTAGAGGTTACTGTGAGCTATGACGCAGGGGCACTCTACGGAGGTCGAAAAAGTAAAACTGCCTCATTTTAAAAAGAGAGACTTCAGGCATATCCTGCTGAAAGTGGCTTCTTGTAAGGGCCCTTTTACCCTAAGGGGAGTTGTTTAGAGGGAGGCACACGTTCTGTGCCATTACCAAACAAATGTCTTTTCTCTCTCTCTCTCTTTTTTATTTTTAAGACAGAATCCCACTTTGTCGCCCCAGTACAGTGATGTGACATCACAGCTCACAGCAACCTCAGATTCCTGGGAGTAAGCGATTCTCTTGCCTCCACCTCTAGCCCTCATATTCTTATATGGTTCTCAACTGGCAGAAAGCACTCAAATGAGGGAGGCGCCATGATGGCTCCATTATGAGGCCTCCATGACCCCTCAAACTAAGGTTTCCTATTGGTGGAAGGATGGCCAATGGCAGCCCTCCTTTTTTGAGGGGTGGACAGAATCTCACTATTTTGCGCCTGGTACAGTGCGATGGCATCATAGCTCACAGCAACCTCAGATAACTGGGCTTAAGTGATTCTCCTGCCTACACGTTCAGCCCTCAAATGTTTCAAATGTTTTTCCAAAGTTCTCTAACTGGCAGAAAATACTCAAGTGACAGAGGCGCCATGATGGCTCCATTATGAGGCCTCCATTTCCCCTCAAACTAAGCTTTCCCATTGGTGAAAGGATAGCCTATGGCAGCCCTCCTTTTTTTTGGGGGGGGGGACACAGTCTCACTGAGTCACCCTCTGTAGAGTGATATGGTGTTACAACTCACAGCAACCTCTAACTCTTGGGCTTAAGCAATTCTCTTCATCAGGATCTGGGACTACAAGTGCCTGCCACAAAGCCCGGCTATTTCTTTGTTCTTTTCGGTTGTAGTTGTCATTGTTGTTTGGCATGACGGGGCTGCATTCGAACCTGCCAGCTCCGGTGTATGTGGCTGGAGCCCTAGCCGCTGAGCTACAGGTGTGGAGCTAGCGCTCTTATTTTATCAAGCCATGTGCCTGATTCCCATGACAACAACCAACAGCATGGGAGACATTACAAGGAATAAAAGTGGCCCCAGAGACGGGACAGGATGATTCATGCATGTAATCCTAGCACTCTGGGAGGCCAAGGCTTGTGGATTGCCTGAGCTCACAGGTTCAAGACCAGCCTGAGCCAGAGCAAGACCAAATCTCTAAAAATAGCTGAGCACTGTGGCCGGTGCCTGTAGTCCCAGCTGCTTGGGAGGCTGAGGCAAGAGGATCGCTTTAGCCCAAGAGTTTGAGGTTGCTGTGAACTATGATGCCACTGCAGTCTACCAAGGGTGACAAAATTAGACACTTTGTACAAAAAAAAAGTGGCCCCACAAGGTAGTACTCCTGTCTCAATGACACCTCCACCTCCACAACTAAACAGACTACACCTCACCATGATGCTTCCATCTAGAGGCATTGATGTGCTACCTAAGGTTCCCCATTTGTGGCAGGTGGGTCAATGGCTGACTCCTTCTTAATGACATTCCCTATAACAGCAGTCACTGCCCTTGCTTACATCCAGCACCCCAGATGGTAGGGTCAAGGCATTCCAAAAAGGAGTGGCCTTAAGGTAGTGCCCACCACCCCCGGCTCAGCTCCTGTTGCTCAGTGGCTAAGACGCCAGCTACATACACCACAGCTGGCAGGTCTGTGGTGTATGTAGCGCAGGTCTGTCAAAAAATAGTGACAACTACAACTACAACAGACAAATAACTGGGCATTGTGGCATGTGCCTGTAGTCCCAGCTACTCGGGAGACTGAGGCCAAAGAATTGATTAAGCCCAAGAGTTTGTGGTTGCTGTGAGCTGTGACACCACAACACTCTACCAAGGGCAACATAGTGAGACTGTCTCAGAAAGAGAGAGAGAGAATTCAGGGGGGACGTCAGTAGCTCAGTGGTTAGGGTGCCAGCCACATGCATCTGGGCTGCTGGGTTTAAACCCAGCCCGGGCCTGCTAAACAAACAAACAAAAAAATAGCGGGGCATTGTGGCAGGAGCCTATAGTCCCAGCTGGTGGAGGGCTGAGACAAGACACTTGCTTAAGCCCAAGAGTTACAGGTGACTGTGAACTATGATGTTAGAGCACTCTACAGAGATCGACAAAGTGAAACTCTGTCTCAAATAAAAAAGAGAGACAGACTTCAGGCATCTCCTGGTGAAAGTGGCTTCTTGTAGGGGCCCTTTTATACTAAGGGGAGCTGTTTAGAGAGAGGCACATGGTCTGTGATATAACCACACAAATGTCTTTTCTTCTTCATCGTCTTCTTTGTTTTTTTTTTTGTTTGTTTGTTTGTTTTTGAGAAACAATCTCAATTTATAGCCCCCCCACACACACACACACACACAATTTGTAGGTATAGTTCCCTGGCATTAGAGCTTACAGCAACCTCAGATTCTCTTGCCTCCACCTCTAGCCCTTAAATGTTTTTACAAGGTTCTGTATCTAACTGGCAGAAAGGACTCAAGTGAGGGAGGTGCCATGATGGCTCCATTACCAGGCCCCCATGGCCCCTCAAACTAAGCTTTCCCACTGGTGGAAGGTTGGCCAATGGCAGCCCTCCTTTCATTTTTTTTTTTTTTTTTTTTTTATTGAGACCGACTCTCACTGTCTCACCCTCAGTAGAGTGACTTAGCATCACAGCTCACAGCAACATCTAACTCTTGGCCTTAAGCAATTCTCTCTACTCAGCCTCTGGAGTAGCTGGGAGTACAGGCCCCTGCCACAATTCCAGGACTTTTTTTTTTTTGGTTGTAGTTGTCGTTGTTTGGCATGACGGGGCTGGGTTCGAACGCATCAGCTCCTGTGTATGTGACTGGCACCCTAGCCACTGAGCCACAGGCGCCAAGCCAGCCCTCATTCTATCAAGTTATGTACCTGATTCCCACCACAACAACCAAAACCGTGGGAGTCATTACAAGGAATAAAAGTGGCCCCAAAGGACAGATGCCTGTAAACCTGGCACTCTGGAATGCCGAGGTTGTGGATTGCTTGAGTTCACAGGTTCAAGACCAGCCAGAGCCAGAGCAAGAGCAAGTCTCTAAAAGTAGCCGGGCATTGTGGTGGGTGCCTGCAGTCCCAGCTACTTAGGAGGCGGAGGCAAGAGAATCGCTTTACCCTAAGAGTTTGAGTGAACTATGATGCCACTGCACTCTACCCAGAGTGACAAAATGACACTCTGTCTCCAAAAGTAAAAATAAGAAAGTGGCCCCAGAAGGTATTACTCCTGTCTCAATGACACCTCCACCTCTACCTCCACACCCTACACACACTACACCTCACCTGAGGAAGGACTTGAGATGGTTGCAGAAGTCATTTCTTCTATCAACACTAAATTACTATTGTTATTTCAGCACAGGGTGCTTTCTAACTGGCTGAAGGGACCCACAGGAGGAAAAAGACATGATGCTTCCATCTAGAGACATTGATGTGCTACCTAAGGTTCCCCATTTGTTGCAGGTGGCTGACCCCTTCTTAATGACATTCTCTATAACAGCCATCACTCCCTTGCTCACACCCAGCACCCTAGATGATAGGGTCAAGTCATTCCAAAAAGGTGTGGCCTTAAGGGTAGTTTTCCCCAACCCTGGCTCAGTGCCTGTAGCTCAGCGCCTAGGTCGCCAGCTACATACACCGGAGCTGGCAGGTTCAAACTCAGCACAGACCTGCCAAAAAATAATGAGAACTACAACCTACAAATAGCTGGGCATTGCGGCGGATGCCTGTAGTCCCAGCTACTTGGGAGGCTGAGGCAACAGAATCACTTAAGCCCTAGAGTTTGAGGTTGCTGTGAGCTGTGACACCAAAGCACTCTACCAAGGGCAACATAGTGAGACTCTGCCTCATAAAAGAGAGAGAGAGAGACTTCAGGGGGGCACCAGGAGTCAGTGGTTAGGGTGCCGGCCTCATGCACCTGGGCTGGTGGAGTGGAACCCGGCCCGGGCCTGCTAAACAAACAAACAAACAACAACAACAACAAAGTAGCGGGCATTGTGGTGGAAACCTGTAGTCCCAGCTACTCCAAAGGCTGAGGCAAGTCAATTGCTTAAGCCCAAGAGTTACAGGTGACCGTGAGCTGTGGCGTAGGGCACTCTACAGAGGTCGACAAAGTGAAACTCTGTGTCAGATAAAAAAGAGAGAGAGGCTACAGGCATCTCCTGGTGAAAGTGGCTTATTGTAGGGGTCCTTTTACTCTAAGGGGAGCTGTTTAGAGGGAAGCACATGTTCTGTGATATTACCACACATATGTCTTTTTTTCCCTCTTTTTTCTTCTTCTTTTTTTTTTCTTTTTTTTTTTTTTTTTTGAGAAAGAATATCACTTTGTCATCCCTGGTAGAGTGATGAGGCATCGTAGCTCACAGCAACCTCAGATTCCTGGGCTTAAGCGATTCTCTTGTCTCCACATCTAGCCCTCAAATGTTTTTTACAAGGCTCTCTATCTAACTGGCAGAAAGGACTCAAGTGAGGGCGGCACCAGGACCGCTCCATTACCAGGCCTCCATGGCTCCTCAAACTAAGCTTTCCCATTGGTGGAAGGTTGGCCAATGGCAGCCATTCCTTTATTTATTTATTTATTTAATTTAATTTATTTATTTATTTTTTTTTTTTTTTTTTTTTTGAGACAGAGTTTTACTGTGTCACCTTCGGTAGAGTGATGTGGCATCAGAGCTCAAAGCAACATCTACAGCTTGGGCTTAAGCAGTTGTCTTTCCTCATCCTCCTAAGTAGCTGGGACTATAGGCGCCTGCCACAAGTATGGCCATTATTCTTTTTTTTTTTTTTTTTTTTTTGGTTGTATTTCTTGTTGTTTGGCAGGACTGGGATGGGTTCCAACCGGTCAACACCCGTGTATGTGCCTGGCACCCTAGCAACTGAGCTACAGGTGCGGGACCAGCCCTTTTATTTTATCAAGCCATGTGCGGTTGTGATTCCCATCACCAAAACCATGGGAGTCATTACAAGGAATAAAATGGCCCCAAAGGCCGGATGCGTTGGCTCATGCCTGTAATCCTGGCACTCTGGGAAGCCGAGGCTGTGGATTGCTTTAGCTCACAGGTTCAAGACCAGCCAGAGCCAGAGCAAGACCAAGTCTCTAAAAATAGCCGGGCATTGGGGTGTGTGCCTGTAGTCCCACTACTTGGGAGGCTGAGGCAAGAGAATCACTTTAGCCTAAGGGTTTGAGGTTGCTCTAAACTGTGATGCCACCTAACTCTACCAAGGGCAACAAAATGGCACTCTGTCTCCAAAGAAAAACAAGAAAAAGTGGCCCCAGAAGGGAGTACTCCTGTCTCATGACACCTCCACCTCCACACACTACACACACTACACCTCACCTGAGGAAGGACTTGAGATGGTTGCAGAAGTCATTTCTTCTATCAATACTAAATTACTATTGATATTTCAGCACAAGGTGCTTTCTAACTGGCTGAAGGGACCCACAGGAGGAAAAAGCCATGATGCTTCTATCTGGAGGTGCTGATGTGCTACCTAAGGTTCCCCATTTATGGCAGGTGGGTCAATGGCTGGCTCCTTCTTAATGACATTCCCTATAACAGTAGTCACTGCCCTTGCTTACACCCCGCACCCCAGATTATAGGGTCAAGTCATTCCAAAAAGGAGTGGCCTTAAAAGTAGTCCCCCCATCCCCGACTCGGCGTCTATAGCTCAGCAGCTTGGGCGCCAGCTACTTACACCATACCTGGCAGTCTTGAACACAGCCCGACCTGCCAAACAACAGTGACAACTACAACCAAATAATTCCTGGACATGGTGGTGGGAGCCTGAAGATCCAGCTACTTGGGAGGAATGGGCAAGAGAATCACTGGCCCAAGAGTTTGAGGTTGCTGTGAGCTGTGACGCCACCGCACTCTACCAAGGGTGACATTGTGAGCTTCTGTCTCAAAAAAAAAAAAAAAAAAAAAAAAAAAGCAGAGAGAGAGAGAGAGACTTCAGGGGGGCCCCATAGGTCATTGGTTAGGGTGCCACCCATATCCCCCTGGGCTGGTGGATTAGAACCCAGCCTGGGCCTGCAAAACAAACAACAACAAAAAAAAAAAAAAAAAAAAAAAAAAAAATAGCAAGGCGTTGTGATAGGAACCTGTAGTCCCAGCTTCTCCAGAGTCTAAGGCAAGAGAATCACTTCAGCCCAAGAGTTAGAAGTTACTGTGAGCTATGACATGAGTGCACTCTGTGGAGGTCGACAAAGTGAAAACTGCCTCAGTTTAAGAAAAGAGAGAGGGACCTCAGGCATCCCCTGGTGAAAGTGGCTTCTTCTCATGGCCCCTTTACCCTAAGGGGAGCTGTTTAGAGGGAGGCACACGTTCTGTGACATTACCACTCAAATGTTTGTTTGTTTTTGTTTTTTGTTTTTTTCTTTTTGAGAGAGAATCTCACTTTGTCTTCCCCAGTAGAGTGCCGTCACATCATAGCTAACAGCAGCCTCAGATTCCTGGACTTAAGCGATTCTCTTGCCTCTTGCCTCCACCTCCAGCCCTCAAATTTGTGTGTGTGTGTGTGTGTGTGTGTGTGTGTGTGTGTGTGTGTAGACCAGAGTCTCACTTTATTGCCCTTGGTAGAGTGCCGTGGCATCACACAGCTCACAGCAACCTCCAACTGCTGGACTTAGGCAATTCTTTTGTCTCAGCCTCCCGAGTAGCTGGGACTACAGGCACTTGCCACACAGCCCAGCTATTTTTGTTGCAGTTGCCACTGCTTTTTTAGCTGGCTGGGGCCAGGTTTGAACCTGCCACCCTCAGTATATGGGGCCGGCGCCATACCCACTGAGCCGCAGGCACCATCCAGCCCTCAAATGTTTTTAAAAGGTTCTCTAACTGGCAGAAAGGACTCAAGTGAGGGAGGTGCCATAATGGCTCTATTAGAAGGCCTCCATGGCCCCTCAAAGTAAGCTTTCCCATTGGTGGAAAGTTGGGCAATGGTAGCCCTCCATTGTTTTTTCCACTATGTCACCCTGGGTAGAGTGCCTTGCTGTCACAGCTCACAGCAACCTCTAAATCTTGGGCTTAAGGCATTCTCTTGCCTCAGCCTCCCAAGTAACTGGGACTACAGGCACCCACCACAGTGCCTGGCTATTTTGAAAGAGGTCTCACTCTGGCTCAGGCTGGTCTTGAACCTATGAGCTCAGGCAATCCACAAGCCTTGGCCTCCCAGAGAGCCAGGATTACAGGTGTGAGCCACTGCTCACCATTATTGTGATGGGAATCAGGCACATGGCTTGATAAAATAAGAGGGCTGGCTTGGCGCTTGTAGCTCAGTGGCTAGAGCGCCAGCTGCATACCCCTGAGCTGGCAAGTTCCAACCCAGCCAGATCCTTCCAAACAACAATGACAACTACAACCAAAATCAAAATAGCTGGGCATTGTGGTGGGCACCTGTAGTCCCAGCGCTTTGAGAGGCTGAGGCAAGAGAATTGCTTAAGCCAAAGAGAGATTACTCTTAGCTGTGACACCAAGGCACTCTACGGTGGGCAACAAAATGTGACGTTTTCTCAACAAAAAACAAAATAAAGTGGCCCCAGAAGGTAGTATTACTTTCTCAATGACACCTCCACCTCCACCTCCACACACTACACCACAGACCTGAGGAAGGACTTGAGATGGTTGTAGAAGTCTCTTCTTCTATTAATACTATATTACCATTGTTGTTTCAACACAAGGTGCTTTCTGACTGGCTGAAGAGAACCACAGGAGGAAAAAAGACATGATGCTTCCATGGAGGCATTGATGCACTACCTAAGGTTCCCCATTTATGGCAGGTGGATCAATGGCTGACTCCTTCTTTTTGTCCTTTTTTTTTTTTTTTTTTGAGACCGATTCTCCCTTTGTCACCCTCAGTAGAGTGCTATGGCCTCACAGCTCACAGCAAGCTCCAGCTCTTGGACTTAGCCGATTCTCTTGCCTCCGCCTCCCAAGTAGCTGGGACTACAGGCGCCCAGCTACTTTTCTGTTATTGTTGTTGCAGTTTGGCCGGGGCTAAGTTCAAACCTGCCACCCTCGGTATATGGGGCCCGGCAACCTACTCACTTAGCCACAGGCGCCGCCCAACTGACTATTAACGGCATTCTTTATAACAGCGGTCACTGCCCTTGCTTACACCCAGCACCCCAGATGATCGGGTAAAGTCATTCCAAAAACGAATGTTATTAAGAGTAGTGCCTCCCCCCCCCCTTCTCGGCGCCTGTAGTTGGCAGGTTCAAATTCAGCGAGGGCCTGCCAAAAACCAATGACGACCGGGGGGTGCCTGTGGCTCAAAGGAGTAGGGCGCCGACCCCATATTACCGGTGGGTTCAAACCCAGCCCGGACACTGGTTCTTTGACATTACCAAACAAATGTCTTTTTGTTTTCTTTCTTTCTTTCTTTCTTTTTTTTTTTTTTTTTTTTTTTTAATTTGAGGTAGAATCTCACATTGTCGCCCCTAGTACAGTGCCGCGACATCACAGCTCACAGCAACCTCAGATTCCCGGGCTTAAGCGATTCTCTTGCCTCCACCTCTAGCCCCCATACTTTTACACGGTTCTCTAACTGGCAGAAAGCGCTCAAATGAGGGAGGCGCCATGATGGCTCCATTAGGAGGCGTCCATGGCCACTCATACTAGGCTTTCCCACTGGTGGAAGGATGGCCAATGGCAGCCCTCCTGTTTGTTTTTGTGTTTGTTTTTGTTTGTTTTGTTTTGAGACAGAATCTTACTATGTTACCCCTGGTACAGTGCGATGGCTTCAGGGTCACAGCAGCCTCAGATATCTCGGTTTAAGCGATTCTCCTGCCTCCAACTCCGGCCCTCAAATGTTTTTCCAAGGTTCTCTAACTGGCAGAAAGTACTCAAGTGAGGGAGGCGCCATGATGGCTCTATTATGCAGCCTCCGTGGCCTCTGAAACTAAGCTTTCCCATTGGTGGAAGGTTGGCCAATGGCAGCCCTCCTTCCCCCCCCCCCCCTTGAGATAGAGTCTTGCGGTGTCACCCTCAGTAGAGTGACTTGGCGTCATATTTCACACCAACCTCTAGGAATTGGGCTTAAGCAATTCTCTTCATGAGCCTCCCAAGTATCTGGGACTACAGGCGCCTGCCACAACGCCCAGCTATTTTTGTTGTTGTTTCTGGTTGTAGTTACCATTGTTTAGCATGACCAGCTGCGTTCAAACCCTCCAGCTCCGGTATATGCGGCTTGCGCCCTAGCCGCTGAGCTACAGGCGCCAAGTCAGCACTCTTATTTTATCAATCCATGTGCCCAATTCCCATCACAACAACCAAAAGCATGGGAATCATTACAAGGAAAAGTAGCCCCAGAAGACGGGCGCAGTGGCTCGCGCCTGTAATCCGAGCACTCTGGGAGGCTGAGGCCTGTGGATTTCCTGAGCTCACAGGTTCAAGAGCAGACTGAGCCAGAGCAAGACCAAGTCTCTAAAAACAGCCGGACACCGTGGCCAGTACCTGTAGTCCTAGCTACTTGGGAGGCTGAGGCCAGAGAATCGCTTTAGCCCAAGAGTTTCAGGTTGCTGTGAAGTATGACGCCACCTCACTTTACCAAGGGCGACAAAATAAGACACCGTCAAAAAAAAAAAAAAAAAGTGGCCCCAGAAGGTATTACTCCTGTCTCAATGACATCTCCACCTCCACACCCTACACACACTACACCTCACCTGGGGAAGGACTTGAGGTGGTTGCAGAAGTCATTTCTTCTATCAATACTAAATTACTATTGATATTTCAGCACAAGGTGCTTTCTAACTGGCTGAAGGGACCCACAGGAGGAAAAAACCGTGATGCTTCTATCTAGAGACACTGATGTGCTACCTAATGTTCCCCATTAGGTGGGTCAATGGCTGACTCCTCCTTAATGACCTCTATAATAGGAGTCACTGTCCTTGCTTACACCCAGCACCCTAGATGATAGGGTGAAGTCATTCAAAAAAGGAGTGGCCTTAGAATTAGTGCCCTCCACCCCTGGCTCGGCGCCCGTAGCTCAGCGGCTAGGGCACCAACTATATCCACCACAGCTGGCAGGCTCGAACTGAGGATGTCCCTACCAAAAAACAGTGACAACTACAACGGACAAATAGCTGGGCATTGTGGCATGTGCCTGTAGTCCCAGCTACTTGGGAGGCTGAGGCCAGAGAATCAACTAAGCCTAAGAGTTTGTGGTTGCTGTGAGCTGTGACGCCACAGCACTCTGCCAAGGGCTACATAGTGAGACTTTGTCTCAAAAAAAAAAAGACTGGGGGGGGGCAGTAGCTCAGTGGTTAGGGTGCCAGCCACATGCACCTGGGCTGATGGATTGGAACGCAGCCAGGGCCTGCTAAACAAACAAACAAAAAAAAAGAAAAAAATAGCGTGGCATTGTGGCAGGAGCCTGTAAGTCCCAGCTACTCCAGAGGCTGAGGCAAAACAATTGCTTTAGCCCAAGAATTAGAGGTGACTATGAGCTATGATATCAGAGCCCTCTACAGAGGTTGATAAACTGAAACTCTGTCTCAAATAAAAAAGAGAGAGAGACTTAAGGTATCTCCTGGTGAAAGTGGCTTCTTGTAGGGGCCCTTTTAGTCTAAGTAGAGGGAGGCACATGTTCTGTGACATTACCACACAAATGTCTTTTTTTTCCTCTTTTTTTTTTTTTTTCTTTTTTCTTTCTTTCTTTTTTTTTTTTTTAGAAAGAATCTCACTTTGTCAGCCCCGGTAGAGTGCTGTCCCATCATAGCCCACAGCAAACTCAGATTCCTGGGTTTAAGATTCTCTTGTCTCCACCTCTAGCCCTCAAATGTTTTTACAAGGTTCTGTACCTAACTGGCAGAAAGGACTCAAGTGAGGGAGGCGCCATGAAGGCTCCATTACCAGGCCTCCTTGGCCCCTCAAACTAAGCTTTCCCATTGATGGAAGGATGGCCAATGACACCTCTCCTGTTTTGTTTTGTTTTGTTTTGTTTGAGACAGAATCTCACTATGTTGCCCCCAGTACAGTGCAATGGCATGGTAGTTCACTGCAACCTCAGATATATGGGTTTAAGCGATTTTCTTGCCTCCACTTCCAGCCCTCAAATGTTTCAAATGTTTTCCCAAGGTTCTCTAAGTGGCAGAAAGGACTCAAGTGAAGGAGACGCCATGATGCCTTCATTATGAGGCATCCATGGCTCCTGAAACTAAGCTTTCCCATTGGTGGAAGGTTGGCCAATGGCAGCCCTCCATTTTTTTTTTTGGAGGGGGGGGGAGACAGTCTCCCTGTGTCACCCTCAGTAAAGTGACTTGGCATCATAGCTCATAGCAACCGCTAACTCTTTGGCTTAAGCAATTCTCTTCATCAGCCTCCCAAGTACCTGAGACTACAGGCACCCGCCACAACGCCCAGCTATTTTTTTGTGGTTTTTGGTTGTAGTTGTCATTGTTGCTTGGCATGACCGGGCTGCGTTCGAGCCCGTCAGCTCCAGTGTATGCGGCTAGCACCCTAGCCGCTGAGCTACAAACACTGAACCAGCCCTCTTATTTTATCAATCCATGTGCCTGATTCCCATCACGACAACCAAAACCGTGGGAGTCATTACAAGGAATAAATGTGGCCCCAGAGGCCAGACGCGGTGGCTGTCGCCTGTAATGCTAGTACTCTGGGAAACCTAGGCCTGTGGATTGCCTGAGCTCACAGGTTCAAGACCAGCCTGAGCCAGAGCAAGACCTTGTCTCTCAAAATAGCCGGGCCTTGTGGTGGGTGCCTGTAGTCCCAGCTACTTGGGAGGCTGAGGCAAGAGGATCGCTTTAGCCCAAGAGTTTGAGGTTGCTGTGAACTGTGACGCCATGGCACACTACTGGGTAAGCCTCAGTCGCAAAAAAAAAAAAAAAAAGGCTCGCAGCTGGGCACTCAGTGAGTAGGGAGTCGACCACATACTCCGAGGCTGGCTGTGAGCTGTGACGCCACAGCACTGTACCGAGAGGTACACAGTGAGATTGTCTCCAAAAAAAGGGGGGGGGGGGCTCGGCGCCCGTAGCACTGTGTTTACGGTGCCAGCCACATACACCGAGGCTTGCAGGTTCAAACCCCGCCCAGGACAGCTAAGAACAATGACAATTGCAACAGAAAATAGCTGGACGTTGTGGTGGGCGCCTCTAGTCCCAGCTACTTGGGAGGCTGAAGCAAAAGAATAAGTTAAGCCCAAGTGTTGGAGGTTCCTTTGAGCTATTTTGCCAGGGCACTCAACCAAGGGCAACCTTGTGCGGGTGTGTATCAAAAAAAAATAAAATAAATAAAAATAGTGCCCCCCCCCCCCATGATACACGCATTGCACTCCACCCATGGAAAGGAGATCAGAAGGTTATCAAATTCCCTGGCATTACTATTCACTTGTCTGCACAAGGAGCTCTCTGAGTGGCTGAAGCCACCCTTAAGAAGGAGAAGCCATGATTCTCCCTTGAGGCTTTGATGTCCTCTCTTCTAAAGTTTCCCATTGATGGAAGCTGGCCAATGGCTGCACTTCTACTTAAGCACAGCCTTCCTATCCGCAGTCAATGTGCTTGTTACCACTCTAGCATCTGAAATCATAGTGTTGTGTCATTAAGAGGAACAGGGGCACTCCAAGGAAGCAGTTCTTCCCTCATGTTAATTCAATAGCCCTATACTGCACTCTACTCTAGAGGAAGGAGATCAGAGGATTGTGGAATTCCTCCCTGACATTACTATTAGCTTGTCTGCCCGAGGAGCTCCCTGACTGGCTGAAGGGACCTTTCGGAAAGAGGAGCCATGTTTTCTCTCTGGTTGGGTATTTATGTCCTCCTTACAAAGGTTTCTCCCTGGTGGAACATGGCCAATGGCTGCCTTCCTACTTAACCAAGGTTACTGTGCGTGACTCCCACCCAGAATATAAAATCATAGAGCTGGCCTATTCAAAGGTATGGGGGTATCCCTAGAAGGTAGTGCTTCCCCTATAATATCTGTACCTCCACACATTGTATTCTCCCTAGGGAAGGACTTGAAAGGGTTGCGGAATTCATCACTTGCATTAACAATACTTTTATTAATGTATTACCTATAGGTAACTATTTACATTGCAGTACTAAGTTCTCTCTAATTGGCTAAAGGAAGCCATGATGCCTCCATTATGATGCATTTATGTCCTCTCTACTAAGGTTTCCTATTGATGGGCTCAGCGCCTGTAGCTCAGCGGTTAGGGCACCAGCCACATACACCAAGGCTGGTGGGTTTGAACTCAGTCCAGGCCAGCCAAACAACAACAATGACAACTACAACAAAAAATAGCCAGGTGTCGTGGCAGACACCTGTAGTCCCAGCTACTTGGGAGGCTGAGGCAAGAGGATTGCTTAAACCCAAGAGTTTGAGGTTGCTGTGAACTGTGACACCACGGCACTCTATCGAGGGTGATAAAGTGAGACTCTGTCTCAAAAAAGAAAAAAAAAAGGTTTCCTAATGATGGAAGCTTGCCAGTGGCTGCCCTCCTACTTAATCACAACTTCTATATCAGCAGACAATGCGCTTCTTACAGCCCCAGAACACCAAGTAATAGTATCAGGTTATTAAATGGAATACGGGTGACCCTAGAAAGTAGTGTTCATCCCATGACTCTTTCATGTCTATACCCTGCTGTCTAAACAGCAGAAGGAGATCAGAGGATTACAGAACTCATCCCTGACATTACTATTCACATATATGCACAAGGAGGTCTCGAGTGGCTGAAGGGCCCTTGGGAAGGAGGAGCCATGACACCTCCATGTGGGGTGCTGATGTCCTCTCTACTGAGGTTTCCCAATGGTAAAAGCTAGACAGTGGCTGCCATTCTATTTAATCACAACCTCTATATCAGCAGCCAATATGCTTGATTTTCAAACCCACACCCCATGTCAGGCTACTCAGAGCAATAGGGGTTGCCCTGGACTATTTGGGCTTCCTTATGCCACCTCCACTTCAACACATTGCATCCTGCCCCAGTAAAGGAGTTCAGTGGATTCCAGAAGTCATCCCTGACTGCACTATTCACATGTTTGACTAACTGTCCTCTCTAATGGCTGAATGGACCATGGGTGGGAAAAGCCATGATGCTTGTGTGGTGTTAACTGCCCTCTCAATCTACAGATTCCCATTGGTGGAAGCTAGGCCAATGGCTGGCCTCCTACTTAATAATAGTCTTCTCCCTCTGCCAACCATGGATGGGTTTGTGTTAGATCTAAAGGTGAAAAGGTCTCTCTTCCATTATCACTCTCCTGAGTATACAAAAAGCATATATGGGTTTTTATGAAGACATTATTTAAAAGCTCATAGTCTTGAGACATTAAGTGATAAATGTCACTGAGAGTTTGTGGAATAAGATCGACTATACTACACAAAATGGGAAAGAGATTTTAAAAATTCTCAGCCTAATTATATATAAATGTATATAGGATCTATATAATGTATATACCATGTAAACATGTAATATTGACCAATTAATTAATAATGACATTGCCAGTCAGAAAAGGTATGGGCCTTTTCCTGACCCCATTTGAATCTTTTAAAACTGATTTCAATTTGCTTTTGGGATATATATATATGAATTGGGCCATGGTTGCTATGGAGATCTCAAAGCTCATCCAAACTTCTCTGTGGTTATGTCTGAAATGATGTCTTTGGGGAGATTCAAATTATGAGAATGAGGACTGTGGGTGTCTGCCTCTCAAGATGCCACTTGTTATCAGCTACCATCATCTACTAAACTAGAAAGACTCATAGATTCCCAATCTTAATAGATGATTACATTTCATAGTAGATCTTTTATCCTGTCAACCATCCTGAATAACATACCAAATTAATTTGGGGGCATAAATGGATGTGCTTTTTAGGAGAATTTGGCTCTATTTTCAGCTGTGAATTATGCATTAGTAAGAATTATTTGGACAGAATTCATCATCATTTCCGAAGTTAATGAAATTCCATTACACTTCAGTACATTTTCATTTCAGCCAGTGGTAAATTAATTCTCCTTCACTCTTTCTTTGTGTCTCTCTCATTCCTCTTTTGCATCATTTACAGTAGTTACAGAGTAGGGACATGGAAAGGAAAGGTTTCATAACTAGAACAAGTTAAATAAGGACCAGGAAAGACAGATGTTACTGATTCCGTCTATAATAATAATGTGCTCTGTAATTCAATGTCACCATGAGCAAAAAAAAGGCTGCTTGTTTTTACAGCTGCCACTGCTATTTCCACCACGCAGGAATTCAGGGCAGAATTGGAGCTGGGGGTCTTAGCATGGGTACAGCTGAAAAGCCTGGCCCTTCATCTCCTTGATGCGCAACTCACACTTGCAAGCTGGCAGGGACAGCAGCACAAACCACACAGCCACACTGTGGAATAAGACTGCTTGACTTGGGAAGGCTCCTTATGCAAGTGGGAGGGCCAAAGGCATTGCAAAGTCCAATGTGGTCCCATTGAGGATAACTCTCCTCATGGTTGGCTGTTGTCCTAGTCCTACCTTGCATCCAGCCCTAGTCATGGCCCAGGCCAATCCTGCTCCCTGCCCAATAGGCAGGCAAACATCTTCTGTCCAGTTAGTTCCCCAGGAATAAACCAAAATGCATCCTGAAAGATACTTTGACCTCCTCCACAGTGACTCTATATGTTTCTAGACTCTTCCTCCAGCTAATAGTATAAGGATAAATAAGGATAATAGTATAATGTTAAAAAGGAGTTCTGATGCAACACAGAAAGACCGGGATTTGAGTCTTAGACTACTGTGGGAACATTGCTAAGTTCTCTACCAACGTGAGTCCTAGTTTTCACAGCATAAAATGGAGACAATATCCCTCTCACAGATAATGTATGGGAACATATCAAGCAAAGGGGCTGAAACTTGTCAGTGACAGTTTTGTTGTTGTTATTGTTGGTTTTGGGTTTTTTGAGACAGAGTCTCACTTTGTCGCCCCTAGTAGAGTGCCCTGGTGTCAAAGATCACAGCAACTTCAAACTCTTTTGCCTCAGCCTCCCAAGTAGCTGGGACTACAGGCACCAGCCACAATGCCCAGCTATTTTTAGAGATGAGGTCTTGCTCTGGCTCAGGCTGGTCTTGAACCTGTGAGCTCAGGCAATCCACAAGCCTCGGCCTTTCAGAGTGCTAGGATTACAGGCGTGAGCCACTGCGCCCAGCCTTTGGGGCTATTTTTATTCCTTGTAATGACTCCCATGCTTTTGGTTGGTGCAATGGGAATCAGGCACATGGCTTGACAAATTAAGAGGGCTGGTTCAGCACCTGTAGTTCAGTGGCTAGGTTGCCAGCCACACACACTGAAACTGGCGGGATTGAACCCAGCCCAGTCCTGCCAAACAACAATGACAACTATAACCAAAAAAACAAAACAAAACAAAACAAAAAAAAAAAAACAGCTGGGCATTGTGGCAGGTGCCTGTAGCCCCAGCTACTTGGAGGTCTGGGGCACTGCACCTGGGGCCTTCAATGGCAGTTATTAATATTATGAGCACAAATGCCTCATTCTAATGGTGTTTGCTGACTACTTTCTGACTCTCTGCTCCTTTTCCCTTCCATTTTCTGAGCATTTCCTCCTGCCCATCCTCTGTGAGTCTTACAGTGGTAATGATGGCCACTAAAGTGCAACATGTCCAGCCCCAAAACTCCTACTAATAATACCCATGAGCTTCCCAGTCTTAAGCAGTCTTGGTTTCCTTTCCCATTCCCCCATGCACACAAGCACGCTCAGACACTTGGTTTGGCATTCTGCCTACAGAGAGGTGGGGAAAGGTAGGACTTCTTTTTACTCTCTTTAACTGATTCATTCACCCCAGCACTGAGATCCATCAGGCACTGTGCTAGGCAAAAAATAAAATTATTCCAGAGAAACTTTAAGACCCCTATTTGCATAGGCACTTGTAAGTGCTAGGAGATGCTGGAAGTCATGGGGTGTTCTAGGTGGAGAGGGATGTAGATATTAATGCCACCCCCAAGCTAATGCAGGAACTGAAAGGAAGAGAAATATCACTTTCAGAATGTCTAGTGATTTCATTATGCAAGTAATAGGTGACATATTATAAACTTTCTGCCTTCAAGCAAATTTCTGTTTTATTTAAGAAATAAAATGGAACTTTTGAATCATTTATAGCAAGAAAAAGTCTTCCAGATTCCTAAATTTCAAAACCATACAAAAACACATCTGTTTCTATGGCTGAAAAAGTCCTCAATCAATCAATTCTGTCAGAATAATTAGAAATGACCACAGTCAGATGGATTTTGTTTTCTGGTTGATGGTATTTCACCAAACTAACTGGAATGAAATCAACCAGATGGCAATCCCATTGATTGTATAATCATTGGTTATTTTCTAGTCCAAAAAAATGGCCTCCCAGTGAGCAATCCAGGCATGTGATAACCGCACAGACTCCTGCTTATATAGAGTAACCATCACTTTAGATTACTTTTCAGGTTGATTTAGTGGCCCTGCGTAATAAGATGTATGTTTATTCAGATTATTTGATGGTCTCGGTTTCAATTAACTCCAGACAGGTTCCTTCCAGAAGTAAAAGGCAGAGAGCCTAAGTTTATTTGCCTATATTAACCAAATTGACAGGTAGTCAGGCAAAAACAACCATAGCAACATCTGTGTAGAAAGCTGCCCAGAGCTCCCACGCTAGAAGGAGTGATTTGAGCCAGGTAGAGATAAGAGGGTACCTTGACTGTAATTTATAGTTGTTGGGGAAATAACAGAACTGGGGAGGTGCCTTAATGAGGGGAAGTAATTAGTATTGATCGTAAAAGGTACAGTAAATCCTGTGGCCATATGCACTCTTATCAGGAGATGTTCTCCAAGAGTCACCAATCCTGGGAAGTTCAGATTACTGTGACTAATGTGGAGCATGGCAAATTTGTACATAAACCTGCCAGCTAAAAGGAGGCATTATGTAGTCACTGAATTAGACTGGGCACCAGGAAGCTGAGGTGCTGGTATTGACCCAACCCTATGTAACCTTAGGGAATACCCTTCTCTCCTCTGGCCCTCACTGGGTTCTCCTGCAATAGGAGGTGAGTTACACTAGAGATGTCACCGAGGTCTCTCTCTCTCTCTCTCCCCACCCCCATTCTGTCTTTTCCTCTCTAATTCTACAAACTCCTCCCTAGTAGGAGGATTTTAGAGCAGTAATCAATTTCCTAAAATTGGAAGATGAGTGTTCTCTCAATGGTGGAAATTGTTTCCAGAAGTATGTAATTTTATTATAATAGAAATAATGTGGCTGGCACCCTAGCCACCAAGCTACAGGTGCTGAGCCACATACACCAAGGCTAGCGGGTTCACGCCCAGCCTGGTGCTGCCAAACAACAATGACAACTACAACAACAACAACAAAAATAGGTGGGTGTTGTGGCGGGTGCCTGTAGTCCCACCTACTTAGGAGGCTGAGGCCAGAAAATCGATTAAGCCAAAGAGTTGGAGGTTACTGTGAGCTGTGACGCCACAGCACTCTACCAAGGGTGACATTTTGACACTGTCTCAAAAGAAAGAAAAGAAAAGAAGGAAGGAAGGAAGGCCAGGTTTCAGACTGAAATCATGACTTCATTCTTTCTCCAGGATTTATCATTTTATTCTGGAATGATTTAGTCACCACACAACACCTGGTCACTACTGTTTTTAGCTACTGGCCCTGTCAGCACCTACCTATACAACACTTTTTTACCCCTGGCAAGAAAAGCTTCATTCTAGACAAGAGACCAAATTATTGCACATTTTCAACCTGCTTTCCTTGAAGATTTCTCATCTCACCAGCAATATATGAGAGGTCTGCATATATTCTACAAATACTCTGCATCCTTATCAACATTTGATATGATCTGTTTTCTCTTCTTTTTGGTTTTAGCCATCCTAATAGGAATGCAGTGATATCTCCCTGGGATTTTAATTTGCATTGCCCTAATGACTAATGATGCTGAGCATCTTTTCATGTGCATATTTGTCAGCACCATGCCTGGTACCTAGTAAGCACTCCCTGCCAAAGCTTCCAGTGATTTCTACCCCCTTCTTCCCAAATACATGATTTCCACACAGGCCATCTAGAGACAATCCTAGTCACAAGTAAGCAGTCACAAGCTTAGGCAGAAAGGCGCGAGAGAGCTGGGGGAAAAGAGTATCTCTTCTGGAACTTCCACACATCACAGAAGTAAGTGATGGTACTAGTTTTTCTAAGTAAACACACAGACACACACACAGAGGACAATTTTTTAATTAAATATTTGTTTTTGAGTAAATTGTACAAGAGAAGTAGATTGCTAGATTGTATGGGAGCTGTAACAAGTCACTGAAAAATTGCCCATAAGTGCTGGATTATTGCAGTTATGATTCATACAAGGAAATGAGAATATTTGTATTTTATATTCTTCCTTGCCCACTCTGAAATGAAGTCTCCATAGTTTCTCATTTCTTTTGGTGATTTTTTTTAATTAATTAATTTATTTATTTATTTTTGCAGTTTTTGGCTGGGGCTGGGTTTGAACCCGCCACCTCCGGCATATGGGGCTGGCGCCCTACTCCTTTGAGCCACAGGCACCACCTTGGTGATTTTTTTTTAATAGAGGAAAAGTAACCTGCACAATTTTCAGTGTAACAGAGAGAAATTTTATTTAAGAACAAAGAGAAAGTTTAGAGCACTTCCAAAGAGGGTAGGAAGTGGGTCCCCCTTGTGAAGGAGCAGAGGTGAGAGAGAAGAGACTCTTTTGCTGATTTAAAAAAAGGACAGCTTTTGATTCTTAAAGCCTGGTACCTGATTACAAAGTCCACAAATGCTTATTGAGAACCTAAAACCTAAAACATGCCAAGCACTAAGCTAGACAACAAGGGAGAATTTATTGATAAATAAATAGGACACCCTCTCAACCCCTGGAGGGAACTTGTGGTCTATTGGCACCTCAGGCCTATTTCCAAAAATAGCTGAAAATTATGCTTATAGTCCAGACTTAGCACATGGAGCCTAGGCAAGAGGCCTCTATTTTGTTTTCCAGAGGCCTTTTCTCTTTTGATGACCTTCTAAACACAAAGTTTCCTTTATCCCCCAGCTCACTTCCTCTTTTTTAGCAGCATTCTCAGTTTGTGTTCAACTATTTCCTGTTCACATTTTCTAAATGCCCTTATTATTCTCTTCATTAAAAAAAAAAAAAATCTATAGAAA
This sequence comes from Loris lydekkerianus, assembly GCA_963574355.1. Classification (NCBI taxonomy): domain Eukaryota; kingdom Metazoa; phylum Chordata; class Mammalia; order Primates; family Lorisidae; genus Loris; species Loris lydekkerianus. The sequence goes on along the minus strand of CAUYPK010121871.1, from coordinate 27,365 downwards.
AACAGCACAAAATGTTGTTTATTTTAGTTTATATTCTTAGCCTAAGGAACCAGAAACAAAATCAAAAGAGGGGTGGGGGTGAGGTCGAGACAAGAGTAAAATCATGGTAGCACACATTTTGTCCATAGTTCATACATAGATGTGTAATAGGTGACAGACAGACAGACAGACAGATAGATTCTTGTTTGTAGAAGCTCTTCATCTAATTGGTAATTCAGTGGGAGGAAGAGGGGATTGTATTTGACAACAAACACTAGAAGGAAGTCCATTCCCTTCAGTGAATAATTTTGAACATGTTTATTACCGACGAGAATTTTGTGTGTGAAAGACGAAGGTTTGAATTACCTAACTGCACAGTCAATTCTTAATTATCCATGTTAAATAGAGAAAAGGGATTGCTGTGATAATCTGAAACAACAGATAATCAAAAATTCTTCCCCTTAATTAGTCACCTATCCTCCTACAGTCTGTGTCCTCCTCCACCTCCGCCCAGCAAACAATTTTTTATACATTAAGGAAAATGTTTTCCCGAGGTAATTTCTCCCCCTACAGGCAACTGGCCTACCAACCTGATCCATTACTTCCCCGAGGAGAGGCTGTACTACAGGAATGCATTAATTTACAACAGGGTCTAGAGATGACAAGGAGGGACTCTCTTCTAGATACAGAAATATACATGTGCACTAATTAGTGTACACTCACTTCCTGGCATGAGGGCATCTGGGAAGCCAAGCTCTCAGGCAGGAAGTGGTATAGCCCAGTGATTAAGAGCTAGGATTGTCAGAGAAAGCTATGTGATTTTGGGTAAACTGCCCTCTGAGCCTCAGTTTACTCAGCTATAAAATGGGAATCATAATTATTACCTCTTTAGGCTATTGTCAGATACATGAGATAATGAATGCAAAGCACCTGACACAATGGATGCCCTTGGTGATATCAGCCGTTATTATTATTTTAATACTAGTAGTGGCAAGGTTGTTGGCAGTGCAAAGAATGATTCCAAGAATAAGTGGGTTATCTCAACTAGGAGCTGTGAGTTTGTGGCCAGCAATTTATAATAAGAATAACAAATTTTTGATTTGTAGCCAGGTATGGTGACTCCTATAATACTAATATTTTGGGAGAATTGTTTGAGCTCAAGAGTTTAAGTCTAGCCTGATAAAGAGTGAGACCCTCTCTCTACTAAAAAAAATAGAAAAACTAGCCAGGTGTTGTGCTGGCTTCCTGTAATCCCAGGTACTCAGGAGGCTGAGTCAAGAGGATCGCTTGAGCCCAAGAGTTTCAGGTTGCTATGATTTATGACACCACAGCACTTTACCCAGGGTCACACAGAAACTCTCTCTCAAAAGAAATAAAAATAATTAATCTCTGAATTTTTTTTTTTTACAGTCTCACTCTGTCATCCTGGATAGAGTGCGGTGGGGTTATAGCTCACAGCAACCTCAAACTTCGGGGCTCAAGCAATCCTCTTGCCTCAGTTTTTCTATTTTTAGTAGAGATGGGGTCTCTCTCTTGCTCAGGCTGGTCTTGAACCCCTGACCTCAAGCAATCCACCAGCCTTGGCTTCCCAGAGTGCTAGGATTACAGGTGAGAGCCACCATGCCCAGCCTCAATCTTTTAATTTTAAAAAATATATTCAAGTGGCCGAGCACGAGGGCTCATGCCTGTAATCTAGCACTCTGGGGAGTCAAGGCCAGTAGATTGCCTGAGCTCAAGAGTTCAAGACCAGGCTCAGAGCCTGCGTAGCTCAGTGGCTAGAGCGCCAGCCACATACATCAGAGCTGGCAGGTTCCAACCCAGTCTGGGCCTGCCAAACAACGACAATTACAGTAAAAAAATAAAAAATAAAAATAGCCGGGCATTGTGGCAGGCACCTGTGCTCCCAGCTACTTGGGAGGCTGAGGCAAGAGAATTGCTTATGCCCAAGAGTTGGAGGTTGCTATGAGCTGTGACACCACAGAACTCTACCAAGGACAACACAGTGAGACTCTGTCTCAAAAAAAAAAAAAAAAAAAAAAAAGAAAGAAACAAAGAAAAAGAGTTCAAGAACAGCCTGACCAAGAGCAAGACCCCTGTCTCTACTAAAAATAGGAAAATTTCGGGAGGCTGAGGCAAGAGAATCACCTAAGCCCAGGAGTTGGAGGTTGCTGTGAGTTGTGTGACGCCATGGCACTCTACTGACAACGATAAAGTGAGACTCTGTCTCTACAAAAAACAAACGAATAAATAAATAAAAATAGGAAAATTAGCCCGGCATTGTGGTAGGCACCTGTAGTCCCAGCTACTCAGGAGGCTGAGGCAGGAGGATTGCTTGAGCCCAGGAGTTTGAAGTTGCTGTGAGCTAGGTTGATACCACAGCACCGTAGCCTGGGCAACATAGTGAGACTCAGTCTCCAAGAAAAAAAAAAAAATACATTCAGGGGCAGCACCTGTGGCTCAAAAGAGTAGGGCGCCAGCCTCATATGCCAGGGGTGGCATGTTCAAACCCATCCCTGGCCAAAAACTGCAAATAATAATAATAATAAAATACATTTAAGTTATCCCACAATGATTTTTGGTTTTCACTCTCACTTCTACAGTCTTTCCTGATAGCAGAGGAAAAGGTTAGATAGAATACACCTGGTGGGCTGGGTGTCCTGGGCACCCTAGTAGGTGGGACTGTATCTTATGAAGGTTGCAATCTGCTGACTGGGAGGCCCTTTACACGCAGCCAGGCCTCTAGGAATCCCAATATGCAATTCCTTCCTTCATCCCTGTAGATGAAGACCTTCTTGAGCCTGACGCTACCCCTCAGCTTCAGTTTCCCCAGGTGTCCAGCCAGACCTCCCATTCCTCCTGACTAGAACTACTCAGCTTCCTTTAAATATGTGCATATCATTGATGACGTCTCCAAATCCGGATGCTGTATTCTCTTATGAAGCTGATTTTGAGAATACCTAATCTCATCCATTCTGAGTGGATTTGATCAGTCTTCTGTCACCCTTGCCTAGATTATCTATGTGTGTGACTTTCATCAAATCAGTTTTCTTCTGTACTATGACCAGCATTGCCCTAAAAACTGTCCGAGGATGGTTCCTTCCTGCTCAGACCTTCTACGATTCTGGGGTTCCAGATGGGAGAGGGAGAGGACCAGTGGAAAAGGACACACTTTGAGCATATATTTGCAGAAAACTGACCCACCACGTCTACTTAACACTGCCCAGAGTAGCTCTTCTTCCAACCCCATTTTGGTCACAGGGAAAAGTACTGGCTTGCAGATACTGAAGCAGGCACAGACACTTAACATACCAGCCAAGTCCTGTAAGTTATCTGGTCAATGAAGCTAACTGGTCTTTTTGCACTTTTCCCATCCTCCTTTTACTCGCTAGGTGGCAGCAACACTTAGCTTTGCCAAACAGGAAGGGCATCTTCCTTTCCATTGTCATTTCTGTGATGATCTGTCTTGTGCATGTTTCATTTGGAAGCACTGCAATACTTTATATTTTTATTTTTCTGAACAACTAAAACGATTTATTTTAGTGACAAGTAATGGCAAATAACTATACAGTTTTTTTTTGTTTTTGAGATGGAGTTTCACTATGTTGCCCTTGGTAGAGTGATGTGCCATCACAGCTAACAGCAACCTCCAACTCTTGCAATTAAGCTATTCTCTTGCCTCAGCCTCCCAAGTATCTGGCTCCTGACACTAGGCTTGTTGTTGTTGTTGTTGTTGTTGTTGTTGTTGTTGCTGCTGTTGTAGTTGTCATTGTTGTTTCAGCTGGCCAGGGCTGGGTTTGAATCTGCCAGCCTGGGTGTATGTAGGGGGCGCCCTAACCACTGAGCTATAAGCGCTGAGCTTGTATGGATTTTTTTTTTTTTAAGGTATAGGGTGCCTTTCTTTTAAAGGCATAGAAATCCAGGAAAGAACCAGAACAGTAACTAAGTATGATAACTTTTTTTTTTGAGACAGAGTCTCAAGCTTTCACCCTAGGTGGAGTGCCCTGGCTTCACGGCTCATAGCAACCTCAAACTCTTGGGCTTGTATGATTCTCTTGCCTCAGCCTCCCAAGTAACTGGGACTACAGGCGCCTGCCACAACACCCAGATGGTTTTTTTGTTTTGGCTAATTTTTTTGTTTCAGTTGTCATTGTTGCTTTAGCTGGCCCAGACCGGGTTCAAACCTGCCAGCCAGTGCAATACCCACTGAGCCACGGGTGCTGCCAGTATGGTAATCTTTTCTTTCTTCATTTTTTTTTTTTTTTTTTTGAGACAGAGTCTTACTATGTCACCCTGGGTAGAGTGCTGTGGCATCACAGATCACAGCAAACTCAAACTGTTTGGCTTAAGCAATTGTCTTGCCTCAGTCTCCCATGTAGCTGGGACTACAAGCGCCCACCACAATGCCCAGCAATATTTTGGAAGGGGGGTTATAGTTGTCATTGTTGTTTGGCAGGCCAGGTCTGTGTCTGAACCCACCAGCTCCAGGGTATGTGGCTGACGCCCTAGACGCTGAGCTACAGGCGCCAAGCCAACCTGTTAATTTCTAGAGGATTAAACAGAACTGGAATGATTTGCCCAAAGTCATAAGGTGGTTAGTGGCAGAGTAGGAACTAGAACTCAAGTGTATTAACTCTCCATCCCAATCTCTTCCCCTTTTCTTCTTTTGGGAGGTAAATATGTTCGTTTGTTTCATTTACTAACTGTATACACTAGAGTGGATGAAATAATCTCTCTGGACCCCCAAGTTCCTCATCTATAACATAGGGATAATAATAGTATCTATTTCTGGGGGGGGGTTGTTTTGTTTTGTTTTTGAGACAGAGCCTCAAGCTCTTGCCCTAGGTAGAGTGCTGTGTCATAACAGCTCACAGCAACCTCCAACTCCTGGGCTTAAATGATTCTCTTGCCTTAGCCTCTCAAGTAGCTGGGACTACAGGCACCCACCACACTATTTTTTGGTTGCAGTTGTCATTGTTGCTTGGCAGGCCGGGACTGGATTCAAACCCACCAGCTCAGGTGTATGTGGCTGGCGCCTTAACCACTTGACCTACAAGCGCCAAGCCTCTATTTCTGAGTTTTACCTGAATTAAAAGAGACCATTTGAGGAAGAGCAGGGTGGCACATCACACTCAGGGGGTTATGTCACACATAAGAGAAGGGTAGCACATACAGGTAAGTGTGGCACACACAGGGATGTCTGACATTTTATGACATAATTTCCTGTAACAAAGCTTGATTTCTCTTTCCTTTTCCCCATTCAAAACAATACATGCATTTTAAATAAAAACATTTAAGATATACTCAGGAAACAAGAAACGAGAAAGAGGGATTGGGTGGTACCCGTAGCTCAGTCGGCAGGGTGCCGGTCATATACAACCAAGGGTGCCGGGTTGGAACCCAGCCAAGTCTACTAAACAACAATAACAACTGCAACCAAAAAATAGCTGGGCGGTTTTTTTGTTTTATTTTATTTATTTATTTTTTTTGGGGGGGGGGGGTGAGACAGAGTAGCCCTGGTTAGAGTGCTGTGACAATACGGTTCATAGCAATCTCAAACTCTTGAGCTTAAGTGATTCTCTTGCCTCAGTTTCCCAGCAGCTGGGACTGCAGGAGCCCATCACAATGCCCAGCTACTTTTTGGTTGCTGTTGACAAATAAGGTTTGGTGGACCTATCCCCATCTCTGTATATTGGCTGACAGAGACTGGCCCTCTTTGTCTGGTGGCAATATCATACCTAGCTCATCCAACTCCTTTTAAGACACACGTAAGACCATTGTGAGCAAAAACACTCATACAGGTGAGCATGTATTTGTGCATATCAAAATGTAACTAGAATCATGGACCCACTTCTCAGAAATTGTTCTTAGGACAAAAATTACTGAGTCTCCCCAGAAAGCCTAGGACTCAGACAGTTTGTATAGCTGGTAGAGTCCTATAGAATCAGGCTCACACCTGTAATCCTAGCATTCTGTGAGGCCGAGGTGGGCGGATTGCCTGAGCTCACGGGTTCCAGACCATCCTGAGCCAGAGGGAGATCCCCCTCTCTAAAAAAAAAAAAAGAAAAAGAAAAAGCCAAGCGTTGTGGTCCAGCTAGTTGGGAGGCTGAGGCAAGAGAATTGCTTAAGCCCAAGAGTTTGAGGTTGCTGTGAGCTGTGATGCCATAGCACTCTACCCAGGGTGACAAAATGAGACTGTCTCAAAAAAAAAAAAAAAAAAAAAATCAAACTAAAAAAACAATTAAATACAAAATTCAAGAAAAATGTTTAGAAAAGAAAGACACTTTAGGATTTTCTCTCATTTGATCCTTGGAACTAAGCTGGAATCAGTATGGCAGGTAATCTGTAAATAAGGAAAGTCAGAGAGGCAGAACAAAATCAAGCAAAAAGGCTTTCAAATCAGACTTGAGTTTACATCACAGCTCTGGCACTTTCTAGCTGTGTGGCTCTGAGTAAGTTAAATGATCTTTCTAAGCCTCAGTTTCCTCCTCAGTAAAATCAGGATTACCCCCATAAAAGCCCACTCCAAGGCTTGTTCTGAGGATTAAATAGGATGTTGCACGGAAGCAAAGGGCCTCAACATTTCAAAATGTTAGTTATTAAATCATGGACAACCAAGAAGTTGCACACGGATATCAAACATCTGAAAATGGCAAAGAACAAATTAAGAGGGCAGAAGTCCAGGAATGTATTTCATACAGCCAGCCAAAAAAACTTTAAAGCTAAAAACAATGCAAAACCAGTTACAACTAATCTTAAGAAGATACATATTATGAATGCTGAAAATGTTAACAGAGTAAATAAAGCTTTTGAAAATATACAAAGGAACTTGCACACTTCTCAAAAGACCTTTGTCTTGAACCTGTGCAGAAAGAATTGATTCTTCAGCTGAGTGATGAAAGTGAACCAGTTAATGTTGATGAAGCTACAAGATTAATGGCTCTATTGTAATACAGTGTTGATGCATCTAATTCCCTCCAAAGACCAATAAATTAAATGTCTTATACAACTTTATTTTAAAAAATCTTGTTAATGGCTTGGCGCCTTATAGCTCAATGGCTAGGGCTTATGCGGGGCTGGTGGGTTCAAACACAGCCCAGGCCTGCCAAACAACAAAGACAACTGCAACAACAACAAAAAAATTAGCTGGGAATTGTGGCAAGTGCCTATAGTCCCAGCTACTTGGGAGACTGAAGCAAGAGAATCACTTAAGCCCAAGAGTTTGAGGTTGCTGTGAGCTGTAACGCCATATCACTCTACTGAGGGCAACATAGTAAGACTCTGTCTCAAAAAAAAAAAAAAAATCTTGTTAATGTATAGGCATTGGCACAATTTAAAAACAAACTACATAAACAGATAACCAGTTTGATGTAAGCGTTCCAAATTGTATATAAAATCAGCACATTGTACCCCATATATGCCATAATGTACACAGTTATGATTTAATAATAAAAAAGGACACAATAAATGAGATAATTAAAATTTAAAAAGGAAAAAAAAGAAAGTGGAATGTCAGAAGTCAACGAAGTGTGATAAACTTAAAGTGCTAGAACAGAAGGTACATCACAAACTCTGTTCACTGAAACAGTCATACATCCTCATTTACATCCTTCACTTTATAAGTGGCAGTGAATGTCTGTTTGGACTAAAGTAAATACAGGAATACAATTTCATGGCAGTAAAAATATAAGGCAAGTGATGAGCCCTTGGCTAACTTATTTTGTTTTTGCTGACCTATACTTTCCGCTCGTAAGAGAAAAAGACCAGAAGAATTCAGAATTGTAAGAAAACATTGAAATCCCAGAACGTAATTACTTTGGGGGGTGGGGGTGGATATTAAATCACTTTTCCTGTTTAAAAAAAAAAAAAAATCATGGACAATTTTTAAGTGACAGAAGTCAGAACAGGCACCCTAAGTTCCGTGGGGTAAATGTTCAAACTCAATGCTAGGTATCCTGGGATCTATGTATCCAGGGTCAGACTTACCTTTTCAGAAATAAAAGACAAAGGTTTTCTTATCAGCTGATCTTTAATACCAAAACCACCGTTTTACTCACGAATTTGTCAATCTCCAACATTTGACTTGGTGAAACACTTTGGATGTTCACACTTTCACGTTGTGAGGAAGATTGATTGCTAACACTAAATAAGAGAAAAAGTATTAATTCATTTTTTTTTCAGTGAGTACTAAGATCAGTCTCTCTCTCAGCCTGCTTTCTTTCTCATGCTAGCAGCCCCATCCCCCGCCTCTAGTGGTGGAAAGGAAATGTAAATTATTTCTCTTTGCTTTTCACCCATCTCATTCAGAAGGTATTCCTTTGCCTCCCAGTAGTTCCTGAGTTTCCTGGACAGAGGAAGAATGGAAAACCTATTCAGCCTTACAGGAGAAAAAGAGGATGGACCAGTTTTCACAATACCTTGTAAATTCTGCTGCAGTTATCCTCTTTACTCCCCTCCCCCTTAAATTCTTGGAACAGTGTGACCTCAGCTGCAGGCATCCTTCCTTTTCTTTTCCTTTGGGAAGCCACCTGGCTGTTGCTCCTTTTCTCTCTTTCTCCTCCTCCCCCATCCTTCCATCCCTTCTTCTAAAATATAACATCAACTTATACTTTCACATCCTAATCTTGGCCTGCACAAATTCTTTTCTCCTCCTGTGCAGAGCACCTACTGAGCATTTCCAACCTAACGCATCTTAGATTTGGCCTAGTATTGATGTGGAAACTATTTATCCTGCTCTGTATCAGCATGGTCACTTCTGCTCCAAGATTCTATGCGGAAAGAGGAAGTTAGAAAAAGATCAGGAAAACACTAATTTTGCTAAGGGGGGGAAGGGTGGAGTGAACAGGGGTGGAGAAGGAAGTTTTAGCAAAGAATTCTCAAGTTCCTTTTCTATGCCTAGAGAGAAGAGTTAAACCACTTTTTTTCCCTCAATAATATGGTCTACCCATCACTGGTGACACATAGACACGATAAACTGGTGGCATTTTTCTGGGGAGCAATTAGATTTGAAAAGTCTGTATGCTTCTCCCCAAATTGGTAGGACCATATATCCCAAAGGAACAGAGGGTGAGAGAACAAAACACTGTGCAGTTTTGTTTTGAGCCCTGTTATTTATATATATGTTTTCATTTTTATGATTGTTTCAGGCTAATGTGAGAGTACAAAGAATTAGGTTACAATGTTTGCATTTGTTAGGTAGAATCCCTCTTATATTTGCATGAGCCCTGTTATTTATAATAGTGAAAAACTGGAAACAATCCAAATGTTCAATAAGGGTAAAGTGTCTTTAAAAAGTAGTTCATAGACCAGATCGAATGCTATTAAGGCATTAAATGGGTAAGTGTCTGGGCTGTGTTAAGTGAAAAGGATAGATCACAATGTGGTACAGGCACAAATATTATGAGTATATAAACCTAAAATATATGTGGACATTAATACCAGGGAAAGAAAATGTGTGTCATGGATACATTTTAACTGAGTTTGTTTTAGGTTCTGCGCCCTCCACTCTACAAACACCACATTTAATCCTCAAGACACCTAATCATGTAGTTAATTTCTTCTTTTTCTTTTCTTTTTTGAGACAGAGTCTCACTTTGGTGCCCTGGGTAAGAGTGCTGCAGCATCACAGCTCACAGCAACCTGAAACTCTTGGGAGCAAGCATTCCTCTTGCTTCAGCCTCCCGAGTAGCTGGGACTACAGGCGCCGGTCACAATGCCCGGCTATTTTTAGAGATGAGGTCTGTCTCTGGCTCAGTCTGTTCTCCAACTCATGAGTTTAGGCAATCCACCCACTTCAGCCTCCATTTAGTTAATTTCTACATGAAATAACCCCTGTTGGGATTATGAATTGGATTGTGTGGAATAGCATATTGAAGATGGTATTTTAAAATGCCATTTATTAGATGTGTGCCCTTGGGCAAGTCACTCCATCTATATTGCTTCCTTTAAAAATACAGAGAAACGGCTTGGGGTCTGTGGCTCAAGTGACTAAGACGCCAGCCACATACTCCTGAGCTGGTGATTTCAAATCCAGCTGAAGCCGGCCAAACAACAATGACGGCTGCAACCAAAAAATAGCCAGGCATTGTGGCGGGTGCCTGTAGTCCCAGCTACTTGGGAGGCGGAGGCAGGAGAATTGCTTGAGCCCAGGAGTTGGAGGTTGCTGTGAGCTGTGATGTCACAGCACTCTACCCAGGGCCACAGCTTGAGGCTCTGTCTCAAAAAAAAAAAAAAAAAAATACAGAGGAAGCTGATTAAGTATTAAAGCTGAGTGTCTTGGAACTAACTAATGAGGCATGATTTTAGTTTTTTTGTTTCCGGTGTTCCTGAGAATAACAGTTCAAATTGCCTACCATGAAGTGTCCATTAACATGTTTTGAAATAGCCCCGGCCAGTATGGTGGCTCAAGCCTGTAATCCTAGCACTCTAGGAAGCCAAATTGGGTAGATCCCCTGAGCTCAGGAGTTCAAGACCAGCATGAGCAAGAGCATGCCCCCATCTATGCTAACAATAGAAAAACTCCTGCAGCAAGTGGTGCACGTCTATAGTCCCAGCTACTCAGCTATTCTGGAGGCTGAAGCAAGAGAATTGCTTGAACCCAGTAATTTGAGGTTGTTGTAAGCTATAACAGAGTGTCTCAGGCAGCACCTGTGGCTCAAGGAGGAGGGCACTGGCCCCATATACCGGAGGTGGTGTGTTCAAACCTGGCCCTGGCCAAAAAAAAGGCAGGTTGTTCCTGTGGCTCAGTGAGTAGGGCGCTGGCCCCATGTACCAACGATAGCGGGTCCAAACCTGGCCCCAGCCAAACTGCAACAAAAAATTGGCCAGGCGTTGGGGCAGGTGCCTGTGGTCCCAGCTACTCAGGAGGCTGAGGCAGGAGAATTGCCTGGGTCCAGGAGTTGGAGGTTGCTGTAAGCTGTGTGATGCCACAGAGTGCCATGAAGTGAGACTCTGTCTCTACAAAAAAAAAAAAAAAAAAAGTCTTAAAAAGAAAGGAAGGAAGGGAGTGGCGGGGCCCGTGGCTCAGTAGGTAGGGCACCAGCCCCATATACCAAAGGTGGCAGGTTCAAACCCGGCCCCGGCCAAACTGCAACAACAAAATAGTCGGGCACTGTGGCGGGCGCCTGTAGTCCCAACTACTCACCTCTGGTCCTAGCCACTCGGGAGGCTGAGGCAAGAGAATTGCCTAAGCCCAGGAGTTGGAGGTTGCTGTGAGCTGTGTGACACCACGGCACACTACCTATGGCGACAAAGTGAGACTCTGTTTCTACAAAAAAAAAAAAAAAAAAAAAAAAAAAAAAAGGTGGGGGGGAAGGAGGGATGGAAGGGAGACAGAGAGAAAGAAAGAAAAGAAAGAAAAGCATCATGCAAAATGCCACTGGAGAAAAAGATAACTGACTGTCCTACCTTAAAGCAATATACCAATTCAAAATATTTCATTCCTGTCATTCATGTTTCCATAAATGGGTGGAAGTCCTTCCTTTCTACCACATCCAGATTATCAGCAGGGATTAGGGAGGTGGGTGGCACACCTAGGAAGAATTAAGAGTTGTAGGTGGATAGTTTAAGTAAAAAAAAAAATGTTGAAATTCTGTGCCATGGCTTCCCCAGGGCCTGAGGAAAATTTGAACCTGGATAACCTTGTCATCCTAGCAAGCATCATTTCCCCCAAGGACAAGTCCCTAGGAGGTGGGTAAAGGAGTGTTTCATCATGTACTGTGGGTTAACCCCTCCTAAGCCTGATGTTCTTCAAGACTCATGTGCCTTCCTCTTTTCTATAAATCTTCTAGCTCAGATTTTCATTAGATGTTGCTTCAGCTTTTGCCTTACTCTTAAGAGAGGTTTTCTCTTCTTGCATGATCCATCTTCCAATAAGACTGTTGCCATTTGTTTAGACTATATTTGCTCTTGCCTTCTGGATTTCCCACAGGGAGATGTGCCTGGGGAGTGGGGTAGTTATGAGTGTGGGTGTATGACTTTGCAACTTGCTTTGGCACCACCTACCTTGTCCTGTTAAGGAACAGGCCTTCTCCCCTAGGAGGGAAGTGGGGGAAGGAAGGGGCAGGGCAGGAACACAAAGGGTACTGACAGTCTGTGATGCTCCTAGTATTCTGGTCTTTAAATCGATGTCAAGTAAATGAATGACTCCTATGTGTATGTCTCCCCCAAACAAGCCTCTTTATTAGACAGTTACAAACAATTTTATTCTTTGCCTAAAAACGTGATCTCTTGTTTCTAACTGCAAACCCCTCTTCCAGCATTTGGGTTGCAAAATACTTATTCTCTTGGCCTCCTGTCTTTACTCTGATCACCTGGTGAAATATCCCCTGCCCTCTGTCCACAAATGAAGACATCTAGCAGGAAGGTGGGGTGGGGTAAGGAGTGCAATGAGGAAGAAAAGGCTTTCTGGTAAATTTTGAGTTAGGACAGGATTAGGCAGCCTGGAATTGTCTATTCTATTCTGAGCTGTGTGGCTTATTATTATTATTAACAGTATTGGCATTTTAGGAGATAAATCTATTGACCTCATAGCATTATTGCGCTAGCAAGGCAATGTGAATAAAGTATATGAGTCATTCAATGACTAGCGCATAGTGAGTGCCTCCAAGTAACTATTATTATTTCTTCTATAACTATTATTATTGCTGTTATATTGAGCCTTACTGTCTACCAGGCACTGTACCTGATCCTTTATATCAACTGATTTAAATATCAATAAAACAGTTATGAGAAATTGTCATTATCCTCATTTTCCACATGAGAAAATTGGAGCTCAAGGTTGCCTTCATCCTTAAGTGGCAAAGATACAGTAAGTTCCAAAGCCCCCAGTCTTCTCACCGCACTGAGGTGGATAAAGAACACATTTGGGGGCTTTGCAAATTAGCCAGTCAGTTACTCTGCTTGCCAATCTGTTACTAAAATTTGAATGCTTATATAATGACAGCATTTCTCGCTGAACCAATTTTCTTCAAATGTCATTTCCTCCTTCTATAAACAGACTGAACACATCTTTGACTCACATTTGAACAAAGTCATTTCACATTTCAGATTTTCTTTTCCCTGGAGTCAGCCCTATGGCAATTCCACAGGCCCAGAGCCAAATTCCAGCTCATATGGAGTACGTGTGAATACCATAGTCTAAGAAAATAGCATGAGACCAACTGACAAAGGTCCCCCAAGTGCTGTCTTACCCTGCTATTTCCCAACAGGCTATGGATTAAGATATAAATGAAGCATATGGAGATGGGAAAAAGCATATGTCAGGCATGCTGTGGCCCACGTTCCTGTCAAACATGCACACTGGGTCATTTTTAATCATGAAAACATCACCAAGCAAACTACTCAAATATTTCCACAGAACCAAAATTGAAGTCAATGTTTTATTTTTTACACCTTCCTTCTTAAATCAGCTTCATTGGCAGTGTCCCAAAAATAATTGCACATACCTCCATGCCCTCCCCCATCAAAAGGGAAGACAGTGAAAAGAACTGGTTAGTTCCAAAAAACTAAGGAGTTCCTCCTGGGTATGCTTCAGTTGAATTAATCATCCCCAAGCGTAATACTAAATGTTAGCATCTCGACCACAATACTTTATTGGACACAAACCCTGTCTACACAACACTGTTCTGAGCTCTCAGGACAACACATTTAAGAAAGAACTCACCATTCCATAAATAACAACCACTGGCAAAGCTCTGTTGTAAGAGCCATTTTTCCCCATGAAGCCCCACAGATATGCTAGTGCTTGACCATCTCCCCTATTCCCACTCTCACTCCCAGATTCAGATGGCAATTCTGTTTGGCCACTCATTTGGCCTTTGGTACAAGCTGCCAGGCCCAGTTTATAGCGGCTTTCTCCTCCTCTGGCTCCTCACAGAGCTCTGGAGTCAGATCATCCTGAATTTGAATTGTGCCTCTGTAAGATATGGGAAGAGCAAAGATCAACAGGCCAAAGGGATTGCCTAGCTTCTCTGTGGGCAGAAAAGTGTTTCTAGGAGGAAGTAGGAAGAAATGAGTCTGGAGGCTGGTCACAGAAGCTCACGCCTGTAATCCTAGCACTCTGCAAGGCAGAGCAGGTGGATTGCTTGAGTCCAGGAGTTCAAGACCAGCCTGAGCAAGAGCAACCTCACCTTGCAACTCAGTACAGACTGAGTAGAGTACCTCGCTGTACTAAAAATAGAAAAAAAAAAAAAAAAAAAAAAACTAGCTGGATGTCATGAGATGGATGCTTGTAGTCCCAGCTTCTTGGGAGGCTGAGGCAAGAGGATCGAGAGTTTGAGGTTACCGTGAGTTAGGCTGACACCAAGGCACTCTAGCCTGGGCAGTGAGTGAGACTCTGTCTCAAAAAACGGAAAAGCCAAAGAGAGAAAGAAATGAGTTTGGAACAGAAGGTGGGGCCAACTCATAGAAACCGTTACCAAAGGATGCTGGTTAAGCAGCTTTTATGTGCATTCTCCACAAATTTGCAGCATCTCCATTTATTTCCCTCCCATTTCCTTTTCAGTTTCATTGGGAGGATTATAGGCCAAATATCAAGTGAGTTACATAATGGTGCCCAGAATTGGATCAGCAATTCTCCCCTCTTTTTTCTTCCAAAAGATTGGTCAGCTTCTCACATGTGTGTAAAGGAAAGAACATCAGATAGGATGTCAGGAGAACTGGGTTTCAGTGACAAGAACTTGAGTCAACACCTCTCTCCAAGCCTCAGGGGGAAATAAAAAGGGTGGGGGTGGGCTGAGGGGCAATGGCTCCCACCTATAATCCTAGCAATCTGGGAAGCCAACACGGGTAAATTGCCTGAGCTCAAGAGTTGGAGACCAGCCTGAGCAAGAGTGAGACCCTGTCTCTACCAAAAATAGAAAACATAGCTGAGCATGGTAGTGCATGCCTGTAGTCCCAACTTCTTAGGAGGCTGAGGCAAGAGGATTGATTGCTCAAGCCCAAGAGTTTCAGGTTGCTGTGAGCTATGATGCCATGGCACTCTACCCAGAGTGACAGAGTAAGACTCTGTCTCAAAAATAAGTGGGGGGGCCGGAGGTGGTGGGTTCAAACCCAGCCCCAGCCAAAAACTATAAAAAAAAAAAGAGTATAAATGTCTTACCACAAGAAATAAGTAAATAAGGAGATGGTTGTGTTAATCAGTTAGATGTAAACATTTCACATTGTATAGCAAATCAGCACATTGTACCCCAGAAATGCATTAATGTACACAGTTATGATTTAATAAAGAATAAAAAAAAATCTGGATTGGGAAAAAAAAAGTGGGGGGTAAAAAAGGGGGGAAAAAATGAAAGTACTAAACTAGGTGGCCTTGACAGTCCTTCCTAGCTCTGACTTTTTTTTTTTTTTTTTTTTGAAACAGTGTCTCACTATGTGGCCCTCAGTAGAGTGCTCACAGCACACAGCTCACAGCAACCTCAAACTCTTGGGCTTAAGTGATTCTCTTGCCTCAGCCTCCCAAGCACCTGGGACTGCAGGTGCCTGCCAGCTATTTTTTGTTGTTTTGTTTGTTGTTGTTGTTTGGCAGGCCCTGGCCGGATCCTGCCAGCTCTGGTGTATGTGGCCGGCACCCTAACTGCTGAGCTACAGGCACTGAGCCTGCTCTGATATTCTTGATCTGTCCTCAACAGTAAAATCTAGAAACTAAAGAAAAGCAAAATCCAAAGGTATGTGTCTTTTATGACAGCAGAGGAACATGGTCTATTTACCCATTGGCCTCAGGGATAACATGCATCTTTTCACTTTTGGTCCCCTTGTACCCCAAGTCTTCTTGAAAACTCTCCTTGGGAGCCTGGAAGGGTTGGCCGTTGGGGTAACCTGAGCCTTCCAAGTTTTGCTCTGTTTTTGCTGAGTCCTTCACCCCAGCTACATACAGGGATAATGGGAACCCCTTGGCAAAACCTGCTTAAGTTCTTGGCTGCCCATATGTGCATACCCACGTGGCCTGGAGAGTGGACACATAGTCCCTTTATGTACTCAGGCCCTTTTTTTCTCCCAAAGTACACATTCTCTAAATAGGGCTGTGAGCTGGCTATGAAGAAACAATGAGGTTTACAGTGCAGGCTTTCAGCTACGCAACTGTTATCAACCCATTGACAATTGAGTTTGCAAAGGGAAATTCTCAAGAAGAGCCAGAGTAAAGACAGATTTTTAATCACAGAAAATGGTTTCAGCTTGAATCTCAGTGTCTTCATGACCTAAGACATTTATTTTATTTTATTCTGTTTTATTTTATTTTATTTATATTTTTTTGAGGCAGAGTCTCACTCAGTCACTCTGGGTACATCCCTGGATTGTTATGTAACAACCTGGGAATACCTTGGCTTTCACCATACCCCAAGGCAAAGCATCTGCCTGCACTTACTTGAAAAAAAAAAAAAAAAAAAAAGTTTATTTATGATACATAAAACACTAGATCTGTATTAGAATCTCTAATATTTCCTGTCATCAAAGTGTAATAGTTTTAAGTACTCAGCTGTAATTGACTTTGCGCTAGACATTATTCAATATACTTCCCTAGCAGTGTTGCTATACAAATAATAACACTTACAGAATCAGAAACTCTGGGAATGGGGCCCAGCAATCTGCCTTTTAACAAACCATCCTCACTCTGCTTCTCATTGTTTTCCATCCATATTTTACCAAGTTTTAGCTCTATTAGAAATTTCAAACTGTCTTTAAAGGGCATTCTTAGATATTGTGGGTTTTTGGCATCCTATGAAGCTTCCCTTATATTGCAGGCCTGTATTTAGAATGAGAAGGCACAGCCCATGTTTGCTCTACTTTATTTGAAGTCAAGAAAAAACAAATGAGGACATTTTCTTGCCCTTTAACAATTGTAAGTCAAAACCTTTTCACCACTCAGGTGGCCATCCTAAATATATTTATTTCTTCCTCCTTCATACCCGGGGAGGCTTCTAGTACTCTCATTGATTCAGAAAATATTCCTTACAGGATAAACAGTGTGATAAATGTGGCAAATTTCCTTTACACTGGTATTTTGAAATCAGTACTTAGAATTTATTGACTCTTCTGAGCCTTTCTAGCAAGAATCTTGTTTAAGGGGGAGTTGTATATATCTCCATAGCAAGACGCATACGTGTGTATTAAACACACATTTTCAATGGTTTTTTATTCAATAGTTTGAGTCATTAAAGGCTTAACAGACAGCTATACTGATACTCAGGTTAGGAAGTGTGGTTAGGGGAGGACCTTACCAATTAGAAAGTACAAGTTCCAAAGGAATCTGTAGCTAGAGTGTGGGGATTGGATCAAGGAAGAAGTGGAATACAGAGGTTAGGAATTAAGAGTGTATTGAGGCTCATCAACTGGTAAATTGTGAGACATAGTGGAAGGAGTGTGAGCCCTTGAGTCAGATATACATGGACTTGAATCCTAACTCTGCCACTTTCAGCTGCATTAACCTTGGGCAGGTC
Organism: Loris lydekkerianus; assembly: GCA_963574355.1. Lineage (NCBI taxonomy): Eukaryota > Metazoa > Chordata > Mammalia > Primates > Lorisidae > Loris > Loris lydekkerianus. The sequence goes on along the minus strand of CAUYPK010121871.1, from coordinate 9,954 downwards.
AGTTAACCTCCCTGCCTGCTTCCTCCTCTCTTCTGTAAATGTGGGATGGTAATAGAAGCTAGTTTATAAAGTTGTGATAAGGATTACATGACATAATCTATGTCAAGCCTTTAGCACTGTGTCTTCCATTGAGCAGGGACTCAGTAAATGATAGCTTTTATTGTCTACCAGGAAGTAACCAAGACTCATCTACTACTCCAACTAGATTGACACCACTGCCAATCTGGAGGAAAATATGCTCAGTGGTGGTGGGAGACTCTTTTGACTCTCCTCAGAAGTTCACTGTCCCCTCCCTGGTGAGCTCAATGAAAATCAGTCCTCCCCTCCCCTAGGAAAGATGGAGACTCCCTAAAAGGAGATGGTACAGAGCAGCCTATGGAAATTAGAGAGCAGATCACTCTGGTCTTCTGTGTCAAGGGAAGGAGGGGTGCTGAAGGATCAGTTTAGGCTAGGAAGTGTTGGACATTGCTACAGTGGGAATTCTAGATCTGAGATGGTTTCTATCAACCAATTGAAAAACCACCAGGCCCCAAGTAAGTCTATAACTTAGGAGGGAACAAAGTGCAGATTTGGGAAAAGGAAGGAAAATGTGAGTAGATTTGGCAAGAGATGAATCCAGAATGAAACATCATTTTCCCATACATTATAGCCAAGCTCCAACAGATACAGGGCAAGAGTCAGAGATGAGAGGAGAAAGAACACAAAATCAGAGAGCCTTGTCTCAACTGTGTTTATGACAGATGAATCTAACAGTTCAAGTTGGAGAGAACAAGCCATCACATGGCTGTCACACTTAAAACCCAAAGTACAGTGCTGTGGTAGAAGCAGTTTAAATGCAAATTTGCTAGACTTGGTAAGTGTACTAAATGTTTATTACACATGAATTCAGTTTTCTTTTAAAAAGAAAACTTCATCTTTTAACAGAAAAAAATGTGATAATTCCTAGACCTATTATGACTGTGGTTTCTGAATGTTTTTTTCCCTGCTAGTGTAAGGTTTAAGAGGAAAAAATAGCCTACCAGGAAAGAAAAATTGAGTAGGATTCCAGTTCTCTGCTCACTAGAGAACACATGCTTTCTAAACACAGGGAGGAAAGGAGAGGAGCTGCCTGGGATGTTTCCCAGCTCTGAGTCTGTTTTGGCTGTAGAATACACTCCACTCTCCCCAAGCTGGCAGCTCTCAGTTCCAGTATTTTTCTGAGAAATGCACAGTCCCATGGGGGCTCCTTAGGGAGCAGCTGTAGCCCCAAGGAAACATCTAAGGGCACCCTTTTAAGATATGAGTCATTCGCTTAGAGTTGATAAGATCTGGAAGCCCTGAAAGACAGCGCTTCCTTCCCTTGTCTCTGTCCTCACACTGCCAGGCACAGAGTAGGTGTTCAGTAAAAGTTTAATTGAGTTGGCTCAGCGCTTGTAGCACAGTGGTTACAGCACCAGCCACATACACCAAAGTTGGCGGGTTCGAACCCAGCCCAGGCCAGCTAACCAACTATGACAACTGCAACAAAAAATAGCCAGGCGTTGTGGTGGGCACCTGTCGTCCCAGCTGCTTGGGAGGCTGAGGCAGAAGAATCGCTTGAGCTCAAGAGTGGAGGTTGCTGTGAGGTGTGACGCCATAGGACTCTACCTCGGGCAACATAGTGAGATTCTGTCTCAAAAAAAAAAAAAAAATTGTATGGTTTACCTACTGAATGAAGGAATGAAGGCTAAATGTCACAGTAATCTACCAAAGAGGTTAGAGTGAAAGAAGAGTTATCTACATTAAAGGACACTTTTTAAAAGGCACATCAAATAATACAATGTAGGGCCTTTGTGTGGATTTTTATTCAAACATTAAAAATATAGAGACAGTTGGGAAATTTGATTTCATTTGCCCTGCACCATGTTTTTAAAAACTTTTAATTCTGTCCTCACTTACAAATAAGAGCTCTTACATTAAAATCTAGATTTTCAGTTATCTTAAATAATGGCGAGGTCTGGCCACAGATGGGCCCATATTTCCTCTTAGTGACCACAGGCTGGAATTAAGGTCAGATTGCTCTCTTTTGGAGGTGGGCTAGTAGCTCTCTGGTGTTTAAGTCTTCACCTCATGGCCAGAATAAATGCCAATTCTTTCATAAAGCCTTCTCTGATCATCCCAAACAGGACCGATTTCGGTTGAATTAGTTCCTGGAACCCATTTAATTACCTATCTATCTCCTAGTACATGCTACCTGGATTTGGTTATTTGTGAACATCTTATCTCCCCGCTTACTCCCATACTCTGGCTGGACTAAGTATCCAAATGCCTTTGGAGTATCCAAATGCCAAAAAAAAATTATGTAGAGTGCATTTCTCTATCAAATTCCCACTTAATTTTTAGCATCACAGCTCACAGCAACCTCTGACTCTTGGGCTCAAGTGATTCTCTTGAGGTGAGCCTCTCAAGTAGCTGGGACCACAGGTACCCACCACAATGCCTGGCTATTTTTAGAGGTGGGGTCTGACTTTTGCTCAAGCTGGTCTCTCAACTCATGAGCTCAGGCTATCCACCCACCTGGGCCTCCCAGGTTATATTTTATTCTTATCTGTTTTTTCTGTTGAGCTGCTTGACAGTATGTTTCAGGCATTATGATGCTTCATTTCTAAATTCTTTAGCATCTATATCTTCAGAAAAAGGACATTTCCCCATATCTGACCACATAAGAAATTTTCTTTTTTTTTTTTTTTTTATTAAGTCATAGCTGTGTACATTGATCACATAAGAAATTTGACCTTGATGCAATATTTCTACTATACAGTTCCTATTAAAAATGTTCCAACTGTCCGCTGGGCGCCTGTGGCTCAAGTGCCTAAGGCGCCAACCACATACACCTGAGCTGATGGTTCGAATCCAGCCCGGGCCCGCCAAAGAACAATGACGGCTACAACCAAAAAATAGCCAAGTGTTGTGGCGGGTGCCTGTAGTCCCAGCTACTTGGGAGGCGGAGGCAGGAGAATCGCTTGAGCCCAGGAGTTAGAGGTTTCTGTGAGCTATGATGCCACAGCACTCTACCCAGGGCGACAGCTTGAGGCTCTGTCTCATAAAAATAAAATAATTTTCCAATTGTCTCAGTAATGACTGCCCCTTCAAGGTCTTTTTTTTGGGGGGGGCACAGCGTCTCACTTTGTGGCCCCTGGTGTCGTGGGGTCACAACTCACAGCAACCTCAGACTCTTGGACTCAAGTGATTCTTTTGCCTCAGCCTCCCACGTAGCTGGGACTACAGGCGACCGCCACAGGGTCTGGCTTATTTTATTTTATTTTATTTTATTTTCTTGAGATGCCGTCTCAAGCTGTCACCCTGGGTAGAGTGCTGTGGCATCACAGCTCACAACAACCTCAAACTTGTGGGCTTAAGCGATTCTCTCGCCTCAGTCTCCCTAGTAGCTGGAACTATAGATGCCCTGGCTATTTTTGTTGTTGTTATTGTTGTTGTTGTTGTCATTGATGTTTAGCAGGCCTGGGTCAGGTTGGAACCTGCCAGCCATGGCGTATGTGGTCGGCACCCTACCCTCTGAGTCCTGGGTGCCACCACGTATGGCTATTTTTAGAGGCGGGGTTTCCCTCTAGCTCCGGCTGGTCTGGATGAGCTCCAGCGATCTGCCGCCTCCGCCTCCCAGAGTACTAGGATTACAGGTTTGAGCCATCCTGCCCGGCCCCCATTTTTCTTTATGTTTATTGGCCATTTGTGTTTTCTCTTCTGTGACAGACGTGTTTATGCTTTTTGTTCACCTTGTGGAGATTGTCTTTTTCCTATGCATTTTTAGAATTTTGTGCATTCCGGATAACTAATCATTTATAAGTTATCTATGTCGCAGCTCTCATGAACCAGTATTATATAAAGGTAAGTACATGGCTCGGTGCCCATAGCTCAGTGAGTAGGGCACCGGCCACATACACCGAGGCTGGCAGGTTTTAGTCTGGCCCGCGCCAGCTAAACAACAATGACAACTTCAACAACAACAAAAATAGCCGGGTGTTGTGGCGGGCACCTGTAGTCCCAGCTACTTGGGAGGTTAAGGCAAGAGAATCACTTAAGGGCAGTGCCTGTGGCTCAAAGTAGTAGGGCACTGGCCCCATATGCCAGAGGTGGCAGGTTCCAACCTGGCCCTGGCCAAAAACTGCAAAAAAAAAAAAAAAAAAATCGCTTAAGCCCAAGAGTTTGAGGTTGCTGTGAACTGTGACGCCATGGCACTCTACTCAGGGCGACATAGTGAGACTGTGTCTCCAGAAAAAATAAATAAATAAATAAATAAAATAAAATAAATACATAATAAATGTAAGTACATGGATACTGTAATTAGAGGTTCTGGGTTCAAATCCAGTTCTGTCACTTTTTGTGTGACTCTGAACAAATAATTTAACCTCTCTCTGCTTTTTGTTTCCTCATTTGGAAAATGAGAGTTATAATGGTACATACGTCATAGGGCAGGAGGGGGGCTAAATGTGTTAGTACATGTAATGTGTTAGAACAGTGCCTGACACATAGTAAAGAGAAAAAAAAAGTTTGCCAATAATTGCTTCTTTTATTTTGTAGTGCCCATGTCATTTTGAGATCGAGTGGACTCCTGAAAGCGCTCATCTCACATGGGGTCCCCTGCGCCATTGTGAGTTCTCCTGCATCACACTTAACAGTGCCAACCATAAACTGCTTCCCTACAGTCATGAGTCACAACACACATACTGTAACTGGGGTGTCTCCATCTTGTACAAACACCTACAAGTAATGTCAGCCCCTCGAAGATACCTTAGGCCTTCCTTGTGAATGGAACAACATTTAGGTAACCTCGAACAGCTTCCCTCCAAATCCAGAGAGATTAATGCTAATAAATGCTGTACTCCACTTTAAAGATCCACAAATACCCTGAAGATTTTTCACCCAATTTTGAGACCTAACAGTATCGTGATTTATTCTACAACAATTTAGGAAAGTCTCCACTCATAATTGGGGCCCCTACCCTCCCAATCTCTCTCCCTGGGACCTCTTTCCCCAACGTGGGCCTTTCTTTGTAGTGTCTCAAAGACTGGTAAACTACAAGCATACCCAGAGGCACGCTGGAAATGCCCCTTAATTGAACGAATGAATGGGGAAGTAAGGGACATTGCGGCGTTGCTAGGTCGGCGTTGCTAGGTAGAAGCGAAGAAAGGAGCTAAGGAACGTTGGATAGGTAGCAGGACGCTGATTGGTTGGTCTCCAGAATGGAGCAGCGTAGTGCGCAACGTTGTAGAGTCTTTCTTCAGACCAGGTAGTGGCTGCCCTGCGGGTCTGGACGTGGTGCGCAGAGAGCAGCCCTGCCGACTAGGCGGGTCCGAGGCGGGCGCGGCAGCCCTTCGGGCTCCGCCTCGCCCCGCCCACGGGCAGCTCGGCCACGGCCCAAACGGAGGCCACGCCGTCGTCGGCGCCTGCGCAGAGCAGCTCGAGCGCGACCAGTGGCTCCCGTCTCATCTCCGAAGATGGCGGAGCGCGGCAGTGTCGGCGCGGGGAGCAACACATCTCTGAAGGGGTTGCGGGAGAGGATGGGTGAGTGGACCGGCAGCTGTCGGGGGAGCTAGGGCCCGTGTGGGAGGCGGAGCTTCCGCGGCCTCGAGGGCCGTTGGAGCGGCGCGGTGAGGGCCAGAAAACTTTTCTTCGGAGTTGCCTCACACTGTTCGGTCCTCCCTCAGCCCCGCCGGAGCCCCGGTTACGGGACTGGGCGTCGTTCTGGGCGGGGGGCCGGAAGGGAAACGGCCAACCTATGCGGCCAACGGCCGAACTGCCGCCACCAAAACCCCGACGCTCCGCGGGCGGGGTGCGAGGGATCTAACGGTCGCTGTTGGGGCGGGCGGGGTGGGGGTGACTGGAACCCCGGAGCCCGCGAATGATCCCGAGCCCCGCCTGCCGTTGGGGGGCGACGAACGGACGCTCCGCTGCTCGCGATGTGCGGGCGCCCGCCCGGACCCCGCGCGCCCACGCCGCCTCCCTGGCAGCGATAGTCCTCCAGGCATGGAAAGTTTGAGCTTTTCCTCAGTCCGGGGAGTTAGCAGGTTAAGGCTGGTTTACTGTCGCAGCCCTTGCCTCTCCGTAGGTTTGCCTTTGGCACCCTCCAGGGCAAGGTCGGGGGTGGGGGCAGGGGGGTCAAAAATTGCTTTGAAAATTGGGATGAAACTTGGCTGTCTGCATCTCCTGATTTGCCTGTTGTAGCACAGGACTTCAACAAGGTGTCATTATCCGTGGGACAGTGCCTAGGCTGAAGTGAACGTGAATGAGCGCTTCAGCGGGCTTTCTCCTCAGAAGGTCCCGTCTTTAAAGTAGAATTTGGCGGCGCGTTGCTCAGTCCAGAAGACTGCCCCGCTGCCTGTGCGAGATAGTATTTCTTGCTTGTGGGAGGCTGCTTGCAGCCTGTTCTCAGGCTCGTTCCCTGCGCTCCAAGCACAAATAAAACAATTTTGTTGGGCTGGGCACGGTGGCGCATGACTGTAATCTCAGCACTCTGGGAGGCCGAGGCGGGCGAATCACTTCAGCCCAGGAGTTCGAGACCAGCCTGAGCAAGAGCGAGACCCCTTCTTTTCTTTCCTTCTTTCTTTTCTCTCTCTCTCTTTTCTTTCTTTCTTTCTTTTTTTTTTTTTTTTTTCGAGACAGTCTCACTGTGTCGCCCTCAGCAGAGAGCTGTGGCATCACAGCTGGCTATTTTTGTTGAGGTTCTCATTGTTTAGTTAGCCCGGGCTGGGCTCGAACCTGCCAGCCTCGGTGAATGTGGCCAGCGCCGTAACCACGGTGCTAAGGGCGCCGAACCGCAAAACCCTTTCTAAAAAACAGACAGGCATTGTGGCGGGCGCCTGTAGTGTCAGCTACTTGGGAGGCTGAGGCAAGAGGATCGCTTGAGTCCCGGAATTTGAGGGTGCTGTGAGCTGTGACGCCAAAAACTGCAAAAAAAATTAAATGAGGTAATACAAATCAACTTTGTAAATGGTGAGGTGATATGTAATATTCGTTATGGTAGTTTTTCTTTAGAAAAGTACCATAAATATAGGTTAAGATTAATAATTCAGTTTTAGCAAAAAAGTATACATTTTGTTAATCTCCAAAGGGTAATTTAATTGGGGGTTTAGCATAAGCATAAGAACTAAGAAATACTATAGCATGTTTACTATCCTTGCTGTTATTTTAACTGAATATTAAGTAAATTAATTCATTGAAATGCATGTTAAGTAAATTCTCTCATTCAGTGAAGTTGAATAAAATGTTGATTCTTTTAAGTCCAGACATAGAGACTTTCTCCCATTGCCTGGTCATTTTAAATCATTTTTAAAGCCATTTCTGTGAATGTATTTCTTGCTAGTAGAAATTTGGATATAAGGATGTAAAAATTAGACTTGATAGTATTACCACATTAACATTTATATTATTTGGCTCATTATTCCCATCACACCTATAAAAGGTTATTTCTGTTTAATAAAATCTTTAAATAATCTGGAAAAATGTACATTTTGAGAGAAATTATCAGCAAAATTGTGTCAAATACAGACTATACTTAGTACTTCTAAGCAGGATAACTGAATGTGCAGAAATAATTCTACAAGGTACTTTATGGTTTTTCTGTGCTCACATAGGAATGTTGCAAATGGGGTGTATGTGGGAGGGTTTAATTTCTAGACTATATTTAAGAGTTTTTGTTAATACACTAGTGCTCAAATTCAGAAGATAATTGTGGTCTACAAAATTGCCAGTAGTTAAATTATTAAGGAAGCTTAGGAGAGTGTAGTCTTCAAATTTAGCTAGATTATCCAAGCTTTTAGTTCTCTGTTGTTAAAATGCTTTTTCTCTTTTGAAATGGTGATCCCTATGGCAGCTATTGTAATATCACCGGCAAGGTTACACTGTAAAATAACTCCTAGATATCTTCAGTGGCAACTAATATCTCAGAGTCTATAAGTACAAGGATAGCTCCTTTATTCCATTATTTTAACTGCCCATCTTCAGCTGTCCTATTTTCAGGATATAACCACAGACTCGTATGGAATATTGCAGGGGCATACTTCCTATGCTTTTGTACAAGGGTAAAAGATAGTTTTCTTTATTATACTCTATAACCCTTACTGAAGATACAGAGCCATACAATTAAAGGATTCAGGGATTCCCCTATTACAACTCTTGTGTGTTATCCTGGAGTTTTCTCTCAAATTGTGCTCCCTAATCTACACTTCATCCTTATTGAAGTCTATCACTATTCTGCCTGTTTACGCAAAGCATGTTGTTAGCACCTTGTATAATTATATTTGTTTCCTGACATTTTCTACCTAGAATGATAATCATCTCACTGGAGATTTCCTTCTCCTCGATTAGTGGTTCTTCAGCCTTTGCTGTGCATCAGAATAGAGCTTTAAACTTAACTGTAGGGGCCCAGGCCACACACAGAGAGACTGAGGGGTGGGGAGAGGGGGGTAGGCCTTGCTTTTTTTATTTTATTTCGGATAAGTATTCATATTCTTTATCTTCTTAATTTTAATAGATTCAGAGGATATAAGTTGAATTCTGTTACATGTGTATATGGTATGGTGGTGGAGTATGGGCTTTTGTTGTATCCATCACTCAAATGTTGTACATTAGGTGACTAAGTGTGGAACCAGGATAGAAAGTCTGATGTAGGTAGTGTATAAATATACTCCTTAATATTGGGCCCCATCTCTGAGGATCTCACTGTTAACACTTTGTTTCCAGATTCAGATCCATAAATTTTAAACCTTTTATTTTTTATTTTTTATTTTTTTTTTGCAGTTTTTGGCCAGGGTTGGGTTTGAACCCACCACCTCCGGCATATGGGGCTGGCGCCCTACCCCTTTGAGCCACAGGCGCCTCCCCTAAAACTTTTATTTTCTAAATTCCCAGTTCATGGCAAAACATCTTTTTCTCAGTTCCTTGCTAGCTCAATTGTTTTAATACTTGGTGTAATGTTTTGTCTGAGACACTTTTGAAAGCTGGTAATCACTGGCTCCTACTCATCCACAAGCTTGTGCTACCACTGTCACAAACAACTGTAATTCTTTATGTTCACAAATACCCTGGCACACCCACAATAAACATTAATTCTTTTATGTTAAAGTACTGTTGAACATCATCAGTACATCCTTCTTGTTGACTCAAGTTAATCAGTCATGATTTTACCTTATAGAAGTGGTCCTGTCCGTTTTTTTTGTTTGTTTTGTTTTGTTTTGTTTTGTTTTTGAGACAGCAACCTCAAATCTTGGGATTAAACAATTCTCTTGCCTCAGCCTCCCACATAGCTGGGACTACAGGTGCCCGCCACAATGCCCAGCTATTTTTTGTTGCAGTTGCCACTGCTGTTTTAGCTGGCCAGGGCCAGGTTCGAACCCGCCACCCTCAGCATATGGGGCCAGCGCCCTACTCACTGAGCCACAAGCACTGCCTGGTCCTGTCCTTTATCATGGGAGATATAATTGGCTGTAGTTTGCTGACCCTTGTGTTAGCTCTCTGTATTTTTTTTTTTTTTTTTTTTGAGACAGGGTTTCACTTTGTCACCCTTGGTAAAGTGCTGTGACATCATAGCTCACAGCAACCTCAAACTGTTGGGCCCAAGTGATCCCCTTGCCTCGGCCTCCCAAGCAGCTGGGACTACAGGCACCTGCCACAACACCTGGTTGTTTTTAAAGACAGGGTCTTGTTCTTGCTCAGGCTGATCCTGAACTCAGGAGCTCAGGGAATCTACCTGCCTTGGCCTCCCACAGTGCTGGGATTACAGGTTTGAGCCACCTCTCCAGGTCGGTCTCTCTCTCTCTCTCTCTCTCTCTCTCTATATATATATATATATATATATATATATATTTTTTTTTTTTTTTTTTTTTTTTTTTTTTTCAGATTGTCTGTGTTTTAGCATGGGTTTTTTGGGTTAGGATGCAACGACACACACAACTAAAACAGTTGGGGGGTGATTGGTTT